>JAZHYW010025071.1:0-194806 GCA_037355805.1 Ixodes ricinus | reverse complement strand
GCGCCTGGTTCGATTGTATTGCTACACGTTACCTGCGAGAAACCGCAGAAGTTCCCCCCCCCCCCAAACCCCTCCCTCCCCTCCTCCAGTCACGCATGGCGCGCGCCCGCTGGCTAAGAGCAGATCCTACTGGAACAAGGGGAGCGGATCGGATCCACCGATCACCGTGCGATTCCAGTGTTGCGTCTCACTCGATCCGACGGGTTACGCACAGAATCGCGCGGATCGGAACTGCCCACATCTTAGAACCGCGCGAATCCGTACTGAACCGCTCCGATCTAACATTTTCGTACGGGGACATTCGTTTACAAACGGGCCCACATGCACCAAAGCATGATTTAGAGAAACGCCCCCGATGTCTGAACCGTTCGCGACGACTTTATACACTTTAATTCACAAAACGTATGCGACTCCGTTGAAGCTGGAGAGCAAGCATGCATGCTACGACAGACATCCCTGGCTTCCAAGCGACGAAAGCCAGCAGCAAGTATCTAAACTACGCTCGCGGATGCTTCTTGTCTGTGCTCTTCGTGAAACAATAATAATGAGCTGCGACACAGCGGTAATGCCAATAGCCCACACCAGATAGAAAGGTATAAACTTTCTAGCCTAAACCTCTCGGACCGAGTCAAGAGCAATTCAGTATTGCAGCGCGAGGTTCCGACAATGAGGTGCATCGCTCTAATGAATGCTTCGGCTGCATATGCAGTTAAGCCTTCGGCATATTATGCAAAGCACTCGTACATCAATCGCCGTACTTCAGTTCTACTAACCTGGCATGTTGAGTACTTTCGCGCCGTGGAACCCTCCTTACTTTCGCGCGTCTCCGGCCCAGAGACCTGGTACATCTTGTTGTCTTCAACTACACCGCTAAAGCTCCTTACATAGTCTGAACTCACGACAAACTGGATCTTGTCGAGGAGAAATTCTACTAAAAGATAAGACATTGTAGAGCCCGGGCTGGATCGACAGGGTGCCAAAGCGCGCAAACAAAACGAGTTGAGAGCGATCGTTCATGGAAGCTCGGCGAAGCTTCTATGGGCGAAGCGAAAGTGGCGAAAGTAGAAAGTGGCGCGTTTGGCGTGCTCGGCATGTTCAGCGTTCCTGGCGGGCTTCTGATCAGGGCTGTCATATCTCTGATATCAGCGGTTGTATGGTCTCACGTTCCGAAATCGTTTTCTCGTGCATAGATTATTTTTCGTATTCATAGATTTGACGAAATAGTGGTATCCGAACGAACTTAACGTCCTTTGACCGTACGTCTGTCTGCACGTCGAGAGCTTTTTGACGTACAGTCAGAGACAATAGATGTACAATCAGAATCGCCGCCAAGAAATCTTGGCGGCATTTCGCGGTGGCCGACTGCCACCAGGAAACCATCAGATAGCCGTCAAGCGGAGTCTGACTGGAGTTTGACTGTTGGTCTAAGTAACTTGTTGGCCAATCAGACGTGCTTGACGTACAGTGAGGCACAGTCAGGTGTCCACTAGAAAACATCGACTGCCAGACAGGGTTACATTGATAGATTTTTCGTTCGGGTGCTCAGAATTAGATGCTAATAGCCAACAATAGCCACTTAAAGTCATTCCAGTTAGTAGACACAAAAACGCCCATAACTATCAACACTATAGTCGGTTACAGGTCAAGAACGAAGGGAGCCCCTCCCACCCCTTTCCACTCCAGCGGAGCTAACGGAGGAGAGGAGGTCGCCACCCCTCCAGCATTCGCTCTACTAAAGGGGAACGAGGTGGGAGGAGCTTCCACTTAGTTCTTGACCTGTCACCGACTATAGTCACTACTTTGTCTCACCTTAGCACGGACTAACTTGGAAGGCTGTGCAGGCGCAGAGGGTAGCCTTGACAGCCTTAGCTGGAGCTTTCGCTGCACGAACACTCGTGCACCCGCCGAGGCTTCATCCAAAGCAACTAGCTCGCGCTTTCAGCATGCGAGGCTAGCAACAGTCCATGCTAAGATGAGACGAAGTTAAATAACCATTTTTAGCCATTTCAATCAAATTTATCTAGAATTTAACGCATAAGCAAATAATAGCCGCTTGAAGCTATACTCATTTTTCAGCACCGAAAGAGCAAATAATTGTTTAACGATCTCATAAATATCCATCAGCAGCAATTTCAATTCAATATGGTCAGAGATAAATACAAATAGCCAACATTATCCAATTCGAGCCATTCCTTTACGAAAATATAAAAAATGCGGTGGCTTAGCTCGGCTATGCCAGGATATACGTAGCGTGAGCTTATGCGCACAAAATGAGAAGCGCTATCAAGCAGCTCCGGTGCAGCGTCAGACTTGGCTACTGCGCAACGGAGGGACACGGCTGGGCATGCGGCGGCGCCAGTGCGTTTGCCGCGGCTATGACGTCACTCCTCTGGAATGCGAAGACCGGCGAGGTGCGCGCGGTGTCTGTAGAGCCCGCGGCGGCGGCGGCTCCGGCACGCCAGCTGTGCACCATGTGACGTCACTGCTCCTCGCCCATGCGCAGATTGGCGAGGCGTGCTTGGTGGGAGCGGAGTCCGCGGCGACGGCGGCTCGACCCCGCCAGCTGTGCGCCGCGTGACGTCACTGCTCGTCGCGCTTGCGCAGCACGGAGTACGTCTCATTATGAGAGCCACACCAAACTGCTCAACCTCGGCCAGTGTAGCTCACGCTACAAAAATCGCTCAAGCAATAGTTCGCTACTTATAGCGATTTGTAGCCACTTGCAGCCAATCTATTCAAAAATATGTGCTTATAGCCAATAATAGAAACTTGAAGCCATTCTCATTCATTAACACTCAAAGAGCAGATAATGGCTATTATTCTGACTAACAACCATTAGTAGCCATTGAGCCAATCTAGTAAGAAATATATTCTAATAGCCAACAATAGCTCCCTGAAGTCATTCCAGTTTAAAACAGAAATAGCTCAGTTTTCATTACTCACTATTAATACTGGTAGCCATATCTAGCAAATAAATATACAAGTGGAAGCTGATAGCCAATAATAGCCAGTTGAAGCCATATGCATTCACCAACGCCAAAATAGATAATTGTCAATTATCTCATCAACAGCCATTGGCAGCCATTTAAGGGCAATCTGGTTAAAGAAGATGCTAATAGCAAACCGAAGCTACTTGAAGCCGTTCATAAGTGTAAGCAAACAAAAAATCACATAATTATCAAAATAATCACTTCTACTCACTTAAGGTCATTTCAAGTCGGTCTCATAAAAAATTGATGCCTATTGCCAATTATAGTCACTTGGAGCCAAGGACATCTAATAAGACATGTTTCGGTAGGAATAAAACAAATAAATCAACAAGCTCAGAAAAGGTTAATAATTATTTAGATTGTACAAAATCGCTATACAAATCCTGACTGGTCTTACAACACACTGCATTTTGACATCAAAATACCAAGAGGTCCAATATCACGAGCTTATGGTCCCTATGCTCCATAAAAAAAGGGAATATTTCATAGACTATCAATTTCTCTAGTAAGTCACACCCACTTGATTCATTTCCGGGGAAAGTGGCGAGTTGTCCACTCCATACCGCCAGGATCGCTTTCTACTTCCGTCTCCCATTTACACCGGAGTTTCCTGTATTAGTCTCTGCGGAACTTGCTAAGAGCATTGTCTTCAAGTGTACGGACGTTACTTATTTCGGTTTGTTTGTCTGGGCATGGTGGTCGAGTCCACTCCTCACTTTACAGTCAACTGCCAACATAAAGGTTGGGGAGTGGAGTGCTAGGCCATCTAAGGAGTGCTGACAATGAGAGAGGGAGAGAACGCGTAAAAGTGTTGTCATAATCTATTGTTTTGTGAATGCGATAACCACTGCTTCTCTCGCTCTTTATGCCTTCCTTTCCCCTGGCCTCCACCAATATTTGTATGAAATAGAAAACCGGATGAACGATCCATAACCTGTAACCGCCACTTTTTTTCTGACTGGTCGAGTTTTCGGGCATGGAGTGTCTGCCGTCTTTCCGGCCATCTCTTAATGAAATGTTCAAAATTCAAAGCATTAAGGAGAAAGGAAACCTAAAGTTTCAGTCCATACACTGCTCGGCAAAACGCACACACATTGTCATCAGCAAGGACAACAAATTCTAATCCACTGAAACACAACAAGGTAAGCTGGGACACCTGCATTCTGCATTGGCTATACATTGTAATGGCAGAACCAAGCTTTTATTTTCTGTGAATAACAGGCGAAACAGCCAAGTACAAACAGAGCTCTAGTAGATCGCTTCTTCATCTCTGAATCTCGTAGCGGAGTTAGACGCTGCTACTGAGCATGCCCACCACTATCTTTGTCTGCACAATTCCAGGATCATTTCTGGAGGCCGTAAGCTAGCGGAATGGCGGGTATAGTGGTTGCAACTTTTGGTACCTTGTCAGCTTACAGGTGAATGGAGTGCACCTACAATATTTCTCTCTTAAATGCAATATTTTATTTTTACAAGGATTACCATAATACGGGCGTATGAGAAATGAAAAGTTAGTGTAACAGAACATTTTGAAAAACATCAAAATTGTTTCTTTATTTATTTATTTGATAATACTGCCAGCCACCATCAAGGTAATCAAGGCAAGACAGCAACACGATATAAAAAGGCAATACAGTAGCACATGAGGTAATAAATACAAAAGAAACGCAACAACCAACAGTATAAATGCACATTAAAGCAGACACCATACTTATCTCAAGGCAGTAAATGTTTTGTGAGAGCCGCGACAAATGCAGGAGTTGGTGGATTGGTTAATTATGTTTATTGGTAAAACTATTCCATTCGTTGATGGTGCGAGGGAAGAAAAGAAAACTTAAAAGACTCCTTCTAGTTTGTAGAAATATTATGGCTTTGTCATGTTTGTTTCGAGTTGGCCTCGTCGTGTTGTATTGCATGTAATTTTAAAATGGAAGCAGAATTTTACCATTAACAATGTTTTATAGAAGTTTGAGGCGGGTAATGTTTCTGCGAGTTTCAAGTTCAGGTAAGCCTCAAAGTTTTGTATAAACAGGAAATAGACGCTTGCCTGTCGTATCTGTTATAAACGAAGCGTAGTCCTTTTTTGTATTTTTTCTAGACGGTTTTCTTATTTGTGTGTTTGAATCCCATACCGAGATGGCATTTCGTCAGTAATGGCCTAATACCAGTACTGTTGGCCATTAATTTGGTTTGGTGTGCAGTACTGTAGATTTCTTCTTAAATCCAGAGTCTCTGTGAAGCTTCAGCGGATAGTGACGTTCCATGATGCGCATTCAAACTGAGATTTGATGAAATGATGACTCTAAGATATTTATATTAACTGACTGTTTGCAAGGGTACGTTGTTCATTGAGTAACTAAAATTCGAAGAGTTTTTTTAGCGTAATATTCATCTGAGCACATTTTGTACAGTTTAATAGTAATTGCCATGTCGAACACCAACTGCAAATGTGTGAAAGACATTTTCAAGCGCTTGTTGGTCTGCAACACAACCTATACCAGAAAACACTGCACAATCATCTGCGAACAATCTACACTGCACCGGCGTGTTGACTGTCAAGTCGTTAATAAAGGCGAGAAATAACAATGGACCAAGCACTGACCCTTGGGGTACTTCCGAAAGAACCGCAGCAGTCTGAGAAGAAATATTTCTCTTTTGCACGAATTGCTGGCGTCCAGGCAGAGTATGAATCAAGCCAAGCTACAATTTTATCGTAACCAAGTATGGCTCTCAATTTGTGGAGGAGCTTGGGATGGGACACTGATCAAATGCCGTTGCAAAGTCCAGAACAAACCACGTCAGTGGTTCGCTAATTTGTTGATAGTGTAGAAAAGCTCGGTCTCTGTTGAGAGTCCTCGACAGGGAACCATGCTGCTCTTTACAAAAGAAGCCACTGTTCTCGAGATACACACATAAGTGTTTAAACCATAAGTGCTCAAGAACCTTACCGCTTGATGGAAATTAACGAGACTAGTCGATAATTCGCCAAGCTTAGTTTGTCACCCCATTTAAATATCGGCACTGCTTTCGCTACCTTTCAATCGATTCGGAACAGCACCTGATTCAAGCTCCGGTTGTAGATGACGTAATGAAATTTCGAGCACCATTCGGCATAGCCGTAAAAAAATTAACTGAACTAGCGTAGCGATGGAAGTTACATAATGGATGTGTCAGCAGCCCATTTCTCACCTTATCGGCAAGAGAATTGGCTTATCTAACCTCAAGATGATAATCGCCGACTACTTTACAAATTTGTTTTAATAGGTGAAAAAAAATTACAAAACGATTTCCAGATTTTGTTTTAATCGAAGTAGAAGAAAACGAAGTCAAAATACAAAGAGTTGTGAGTCACGCGGTGTGTATGTTTTTGTGGTCGATGACTGGAGTGAGTGCTTGCTATTGTAAGACGTTTATGCACTGTGAAGTGCAAATGATGCAGGCGAGTAGTTTATCCCCTTAACCGTTTTGGACGAGCCTAGCTCGTCCATCTCGAGCCGTCCCCAAACCGTTTAGGACGAGTGTAGCTCGTCTGTCCTGCATCGTTCGTCCCTTCGCCGTTTTAGACGACCCAGGCTCGTTCATAACGCAGTTTGAGATGCTGCCAACAGATGGCAGCACAGGAACGGCAATTTTGCGTCTGTTCTATTTGTGTTTTGTCTTTTTCTTCGTTTGAAGACGAGATTGAAAAATGGCGTCCGGTGGTGGTGACACGTGTGGCCCGGGCCCATCGAAAGGGAAAAGAAATGCTTCTTTTGAGGAAGACTTCGATAGCGACATGGATACTGACGTCTACTTCTGTTCTTCAAGTGAAGAAGACAGTGATTACGACGTCGAACTCAGCAGCTCCTCGGACGAAGCGGAGGACGACGACGATCCAGATCGCGCTATTGCCGATGCTCGGCAGTGGTCGAAAATTGACATGAACAGTGTTCCACCAGCACCCCCTCGGTTCCCTTTTCTCGGCAGCCCGGGTAAGACATTTTCGGTCCAATCAACCACTGACGTGCTTGAGTACTTTGAAGCTTTTCTGGACAACGGCTTGGTCTCGCTGATAGTTAGGGAAACAAACCGATACGCTGAGCAAAAACTCAACGCCAGCCAACTCAGCGAGCATTCTCGCCTCAAAAAATGGGCACCAACAACAACGGAGGAGATGCGGGTATTTTTGGCGCTCCTGCTGTTGCAAGGGATTGTGCAAAAACCGGAGCAAGAGTGGTACTGGTCGAAGAACAAGCTTCTGCACACGCCCATCTTTGGAGAAGTGATGAGCGGTAACCGGTACCAGCTCATCATGAGGATGCTTCACTTCGTGGACAACGAGAGCTCGACCGATCTTGGTGCTCATCCACAGCCCAAGCTCTACAAGATATGGCCATTTCTGTCGCGTTTGGTCGAGAGGTACCGCACGGCCTACATACCAGAGAGAGACGTCTCTGTCGACGAAAGCCTCATGCTATTCAAAGGGAGGTTGGGTTGGGTGCAGTACCTCCCACTGAAGAGGGCCCGTTTTGGGATAAAATTCTTCATGTTGTGCGAGGCAACATCAGGCTATGTATGGAACAGTTTGATCTACACTGGAAAGGGTACAGATCTCAGCACTGTTATTCCAGTTCCTCCTGAATCTGCAATGGGGACAAGGGTGGTGCTGAAGTTGCTGGAGCCACTCCTTGGCAAGGGGTACTGCGTGACCATCGACAATTTCTACACATCGCCGGAGCTTGTTGATGCCCTCATCAAGAACTGCACAGATGTGTATGGAACTGTGCGAGCCAACAGGAAGGAGATGCCACAAGAGTTTCGCGCACCTAAGCTGAAGAAGGGTGACGCGCACGCCTACCAGCGCGGTAAGTGTGTCGCTCTCCAGTGGCGAGACAAGAAAGTTGTCACCGTTATGAGCACAGTGCACAGTGCAGAAATCGAAGAGTTTTCAGACACAAGAGGACGAGACGTAGCCAAGCCTAGCATCGTGCGGGACTACAACCACACCATGGGGGGAGTCGATAAGTGCGACCAAATGCTGGCAAACTACCCGGTGTCAAGGAAACGGCAAAAAATATATTACAAAAAGATATTTCGTCAGCTTGTAGACGAAGCCACATACAACTCCTTCATTGTGTACCAAAAAGACGGAGGAAAGATGCTCCACATTGAGTACCGTCTTGCTCTTATTGAGAGCATCCTGAACAAGTACCACGAACCCTCAAAGAAGCCAAAGCGCGGTCGTCCCTCCAGCCTTCTCGATGTTGACCGGCTCACTGGCCGCCACTTCCCCGCCTACATCCCACCAACTGAAAAGAAAACCGAGCCAACCCGAAAGTGCTTCCTCTGTTGCAAGAAGAAGGACCAAAATGGAAAGAAGCTGAGGAAGGAGACAAGGTTTTGGTGCAGCAAGTGCGAGAAGTCTCTATGTGTAATCCCGTGTTTCGAGCTGTATCACACGCTCGCGAAGTTGCCTTAGGGGCCCAGACAACAGACAAGCTTCCTTTCCATTCCGAGTTTTTTAGTCTTTTTTTTTTAGTACGAGTTAGTTGAACTTGTCTCAAAACAAAGCAATTACAATCGACTTCAATAAAGTGTTTCTGTTTGCTCTGTCGTTCAATCATTATAGGGCTTTATGCGTGGAGTAACTTAAATCACAAGATAAGAAGATAAAAAAGAAGCGGTTTAGAATAAAAAAATTACCAAAAATAAAAAACGATTAAGGGGTTATGCATGCTGAAAAGTAGTGAAAGCGCACAATAAAGACGAATAAGAAGACGCAGACGCCAGGACGGGCAGTTTCTACAGTTTCTGGATTTTCGAATGCAATTCACAAGGAAACACGTGTGCTGGAGTTACAAACCGCGTACCTAGAAGGGAATCCTCCCTGTGATTCGGCGCACTCGGAAGTTGATTAACCGGAGCATTACGTCGTCTTGTCTACAGACGGCGATTGAAAAGTCGTGCCACCATACCATGCACGACAGCTTCCGTCGTCATTTCAAGAGACTCGGCGTATCCAACTTCCCATATGCTCGTAGGGGCTGAGAAACTTCTGAACAAGTTCATGAGCAAAAGCCAGAAGGACAACACAAAAAGAGAGCAGGACCCCACGTGATGCCATACTTGCACAGGGTTTCACACAATTTAAGAAAAGTGGCAGAAGGGTTCGAGGTACCTCTGGTCTTCTCAGCACCACGTAAACTGGCTCAAGTTTGTCCGAGGATAAAAGAGAAAGGCAAAGATAAGCGGCAATAGAAATTGAAGCATGTAAATAAATACGTGGAATTTGCGGTAGGCGTGATATATAAAATTCCACTGGGTTGCGGCAAGGTTTACATAGGCCAGACCGGAAGGTGTTTAAACGAACGTTTGAGTGAACATGATTGATCACTTCTTTCAACAACAGCAGCACATTTACATACACTGCAGAGGTTGCCGTTGCATATCCAACTTTCAAGGCACTACAATCGTTGGAGAAGGTAAGCAAATGGTGGCAAGAGAGGTACCGGAAGCGTACATGATAAAGAAGGAGCGTCCTGATAAGTGTATCAGTCAGCCATCACTTTTCCTTCACAAAGAAGAAGTGAATTTTATTGACACGTGTGGTGGCCGAGTCATTGGTGACTAGTCACATTTCTGTAATTTCTGTGGTTTTTGCTGTTTCTATTTGTTTCCAATACAAATTCAGTTGTTAGTCAGACTCGTCCTGTTTGCCTCTCCGTCTTCGTATTGTCTTTACTATTGCGCTTTCACCACTTTTCAATAAAAAAATGTTTGGGATTTCGTCTAGTCCACAGCACTTTTTTGTTTTCAGTTATAAGAGTGCTTCAAGAGTTCCCTGCTCAGAAAGAATCACGTATGGGATGCTCAAGCGATTTGATTGGAAAGGTGGAATGCTGCTCGCTTTACTCGTGAAGAAGAAGCGAACTTATGATTGAGCGCATTCGAGATAGGCGGGTTGTCAGATACTTCCCTGTTATTGATTTTAATTTTATTTACAAAGCGTTTAATGCTCGAGAGATATCGCCAAACTTTCTGGGGATCATTTCGAGAGAAAGTTCGTTATCGTCATAAAAAAAAACGATATCTAGCATTTTTTTATTTTTGATCGTAGGCTTCTGCAAAAGATGATAGCGTCAACTTATCAGTTTTTTGTTTGCTCGATTTGCTGCATAGGCGCTTTATTCTACGTTTTATTTGCAATATTGCTCTGGTCACCGACAGGTTCTGTTTACAATACTTTTGTTTTGCACAGAGGAACAAATTGAGCGATGGACATGTGTATGGTTTGTCTAAAGAATTCCCATGCCCATTAATATCAATATCCCCTCTGCTGCTCAAGTTATCAAATCTGTAGAAATGTTGGTTCAGGAAATTAAGAATGTCCACATCCTGAGCTTTGCCGAAATCACGAAATTCTCTTGCGGGTACTTGTGAAGTTGGACATTGAGATAGCCGAACACTCAAACCAAACCACATGGTTGTCCGATATTCCTGGGACAACTTCGCGCTGCATGTCTGATGAACCTAGTTTCTGAGAGACAAAGATAAGATCTAGAAGCGAGCTACTATTTTGAGTTGTTCTTGTCGGACCACGTACAATTTGGGAAAGATTGCATGCAAAGACTGTATCTAAAAGTGACCCAGAATGCTGACAGTCTGTCGTTGTTTTCTATTGTTTTCTGAATAATGGTACGGAAAAAGGTAACGTGGAAGTAATTTATCACGTAACGAGTAAAACAATCCGTTACTTTAAAGCGAAAGTAATTTGTAACGCTAATCCAATACGTATGAGGCTTGTCAACTTGTAATTGTAATCTATTACATTTTTCATGTAGCGAGCACAAGTCTGCCGTTATTCAATCCCGTCTGAACTATGGAGCTCCAGTTCTGCGAGACCAACTGCGTTTAGGATGTTGGATCTTATTCGTCACCTTGACTTACGACTTGCAAAAGGCGCTCTTTTAACGTCACCTATCCTCAGATGACACGTAGAATAAACCGAAATCTCGATCGAAAGAAGACGCCAGTACTTCAACTTAACATACCCTTACAAGATACTAGCTTACCGCAATCATCCAACGTACCATTCAGTACAAAGTCCAAAAACTGCCTTATCTTTCTAAAAACCGAGCGTAATGGAGCTTTCGTGCTGAGCATTTTCGTTATTGTCTCCAACTTGTAATGAAGACCAGGTTGACACTTTGGTGCATCTAGTTTCTTTAGGGTAGGGAATTCCAAAAGTGCAATAAACGTCTCAGGCAGCACACGGTGTTGGGCCAATATTGGTACAGCACAGGCAAAAGAAAAGGTCGAATGATTGTCCACTTTAGCCAATCTGCTCCCAAAATGGTCTATGCCATTATATAAAATCTTCAGTCATCTTTTAGCTTATCCACTGACCAACCAATATTGGAAGTACATTGGCATAAAATAGGCAATCTCGGCCTGTCAGTTCCATTGGCTTGCCAATATTGGATACAAACTGGCATAAAATAAGCAATCTTGGCCTGACAGTTTCATTAGCTTGCGAATATTAGATGAATGCTGGCATAAAACGGTCAATGTTGGCATTTGAGTACCCTCGGCTTGCTAACATTCGATGACCACTCGAAGAAAATTGTTGACCTTGGCTTGTCAGTCGCATTGGCATTCGAATGTTTGATGGGGACTGGCATAAAATGGATACGGTTGGCTTCTCTGTACCATTATAGTGCAAACGTTAGATAAGCACAAGCATGCTTACCTTTGGCTCATCGATATTGCAAGAACACAGTGGAATACTCAGGTTTAACGTTAGCCTGACAATACAGTTGGCTTAATATTGGAAGCATGTTCGAAATGGCTGGTTTAGGCGTGTTCGTTTTGCCGCTACAAGTTCAAGTTGCTCGACTGCTTGTCAACTTTATTTCATTTTGGCAGCGCGCGATTCAGGTGTTTTTCTGCAAAGTAAAAAATAAAATAACAAAGTACAGACCTTGTTTGGCTGCTTCTTTGTTCATATTAAAGGGATATTACAACGAAATTTGGGCGCTTATTTTTTGGTCTATTCTTGTTCAATGGAGCATTATCACATCGGACACACCAATTTCTTGCTGAAAAAGACACGAAAAGGAATTTGGAAACGAATTAAACGATTAGCAAAGAGCATCTGGCGGATGTCGCTAACGCCTCATTTGTAATTCAAGTCTAGGAACCTTGACAGGTAGTGACGGTAACTGTCTCGCCCTGGTCACGACGAAAAAATAGCTGAAGGAGGAACTCCCCTCTCCCCCAGACTCTCCTTTATGTGTGTCCCTGAAGTCGCTATTGTCCCTCTACAAGATTCTAGAAGATTAACCCGTCACTCAAAATTTGTACATAAGCAGCCGCTTCGGTGCCTGGAACGACAACGACATCCTCTCGACGTCAGCCTCGCCGCAGCTTTGCTCGTCTCGAGAAGAACCACGTCACGATTGCGATGGATGTCACGTGCTCTCCGCTTGCTGTTCTCCGAGCGCTTGCCAGATTTGCCGTTTATAACGAAAACTACAGCCACTAGGCTCAAAATACAAATGTGGGATTGTCATTTACGGATATTGTGGATCATATTCAACCTATTTTTGAACACGACGGGTATACTTCAAATTTAGATGTAGCATCCCTTTAAGGCATCGCCAGCGATATGGGCTAATCAAGACGGCCAACTGGGACTGCCGATGTCCGCGTCTATGTATCAATCGCCGTTCTGTCGCGGCCTTCGGCAGCGGCGATTGCTCTTGATCAATACTTTAACTTTATAATCTTACCAGAAAAACTTCGTAGCTGAACTAAACGTTTGTGGATTGCACTTCATATGATGTGAGGATCCTCTTTGCGATTGACTAGGAAAAGGAAATATTTTAAAATGTTAATATACAAAGGCGGCTCTATGACTCTACGGCACCTCTTGCTGCCACAATAAAAAGCCGAATGCGTCCAACATCGCACGAAGGTACTGATGGCAGACGACAATGTTCGTTTCGATTTCGAGACATGAAAGTGACGTCAGGTGCGAAGACCTATACTTAATAGCGTAAAAAGTAAAAACAAAAAGCACGAAGAAATAGGAGTGAACACACGGAGCGTTACTGGCAGCTGCATTCATATATGGAAGACACAAACATATATACACACTTTAGTATACCTCACCCAAATATATTTGAATTCCTTATTTGATGAAACGAGTTGCGACGCAGTGATGCAGCCGTCATGCTGTTTAACTTTGATTTTGTACGCGTCAAAACTTTTCCTCTTTGTTTTGGTTTTATACTTGCTTGCGGAATCTGTGTTTTATCCAGCAAAAGATCACACAAACACCTATCACAGTAAACTGTCGAGATCCCCGAAGGAGACCGTTTCACAGAAAGTTGATGGTACGATTGGGTGGTGCACGAAAGCACTCGATGTCAAAAAACCCCGAGTCAAATACTCCACAAATAACACCCCGACCTTTTGCCTCGCCTTCGAAGGACCAGTCTCAAAAGCCCCTGACGCGAATCCCAGATCATGTGGCCGGCTTCTCAACGTGACGGCGGAGCATCCTGCTTTTAATTGATAAATGCTGACAATATTGGCCGTGCGAAACGGTGCTCTGCAAAAATAGCGTCAGCGGGAAAGGTAGGCCCAGAAATGGACAGTACGCATGCGCAGAAGATTATTTAAAAAAAAAAGGTTGATTTGCCCCCCTTGGCGTATTTTGGAAACCACTGCGAGTTTACCGGTGGAATTAACCATAAGCAATCTCTACCACATTGTTTGTTGGAAAGCCGGATAGCAAATAGAAGTAGAGACAGACGGTAGAATTCGAGACAGGGAAGAGATCAGGGGAGGAGGCGCCGACCCTATCTCATCCTCGGAAAGGAGCGAGCGTGGGTGACGACAGAACGGCTGCCCTCCCGTTTTCCCTTCACACTACCTGTCCAAGTCTCTCCTTCGTGAGTGAGCAGGACTCGGCGTCCTTGAGCGAGGAGAACCCCGTTCATTCCTAAGCTGACAGTGCCAGGGGAGCTCCAGGCCCAACGGCCAGTAAATCACTTCATTTTCATCACGTGTCCCGCCCACTGCGCGTGGTTACGGGAGAGAGCGTTATCACGTGATCAAAGATAGACGCATACGATTGGTTCACCGAGTACATTAGCCTCATCTATGTTGTATTTGAGTATTGTTTCAATTATAAAATGCGCGAGGTGGCGTGCAAAGAGGTGAGCGCGCGCGTGAGATGTGCGAGGCGCAATGAGAACACGGGATATAAAACGTTTGGATCTGGAAGCTACGTCGGCTGCACTTCGTCATGTCTTCTTGCCGTAAGCCACAACATAATTGGCGACGAGCTATGGAACGTCCACCACGACTGCAACGGGCATCATAGAAGGACTCCACAGGGCTATGGAAAGGAAGAACGAACATGGCAGGGTTGGGAAGGTTCCATCCATTTGTGGAAGATAGTGACGAACATTTTGAATCTTACGTCGAAAGATTCAAACACTACCCAACGGCTGCAAACGTAAGCGAAGCCTTAAGGCTCTCTGCTTTTGTCGCTGCAATTGGCAAGAACCCATACAAGACGCTTAAGATCCGGCCAAACCAGAAGACAAATGCAATAAGGAGCTGGTGGCGGTTCTGAAGGCCATTATTCTCTGAGGCCGATGGGGATCGCCGAGCGGTTTAGGTTTAGCCGTCGCTCCCAAAGGGAAGAGGCGACGGTAGCCACTTTGTCTGTGGAGCTGAAGAAGCTCGCGTCGACTTGCGAGTTCGGCAATGTCTTGGATGAAGCTTTGCGCGACAGGTTCGTCGCGGGATTAAAATACAGGAAAACACAGCCCGATTTGTTGAGAAGACGACGTGAATGTTTGGTGCCGCGTGTGACATTGCCGAAACCATCGAGCTCGCACGCAAGGAAACCATCACGTTTCAGCCTACTGCAGGTCGTCAAGGTCTGTCTAGCCGACGAGTGGACGACGACGTAAACGCGGTTCAGCAACAAAAAAGGAAAACGTGTCACAAGTCAACTAAGAATCTACGAGCTTCGACGACCATACAGACGTTCGGTCGTACGGGACGCACCACTTCTTCTTGTTTCTGCTGCGGACAGGTACAAACTGGACATCCCTGCAAGTACCGCGGGTACAAGTGTCACGTTTGTAAAAAGTCATACACTTGGCAAAAGTTTGTTGGTTCAAAACAGACTCTGTTAAGCACGTGGCGAGTGAGGGAGCTGATGATGTGCAGCTTTATGCAGTGTACACGTCTGAAACGGGAAGGCGTAACTATGAAGTAGATGTTAAAGTAGCCGACAAGCTCGTAAGAATGTTGATAGACACTGGAGCGTCCGTGTCGGTAGTGACAGAAGTGTTGTGTTTGAAGCATTGGGCAAAACATTCCCAAGGAGCCATGCACCCTTAAATTGGGAACGTATGGGCCGAGCTCTCTCCCGGTGACTGGGAAGTTGTCAGTACCAGTCGAGCACAATGGACAGGGAAAGACTTCAAGGGGCAACGTAACCCCGCTGCTTGGTCGAGACCGGCTAGAAGGGCCGAGACCAGACTGGTCATGCATAAACAGCGTAAAGAAAGGAAGGGGCCAGGCTCCTTGGGGAAGTACGCTGAAGGTATTGGAGAATGTGTGGGTTCGATAAAGGGACAACAGGTCAAACTGGATTTGAAGGAACAAATTACACCTGTTTTACTTCAAACCGTGACCTCTGCCCGACGCGCTAAGGGAAGCTGTAGAACAGAAAATCCAATCATTAGTAACAAAAGGGATGATTGATACCAGTGTTGCAAAGTGAGTGGGCGACACCTTTGGTAGTGGTACTCAAACCAAACAAACATTTCTGGTTGTGCGCAAATTACAAAGTGACCTTAAACCAAGCCTGTCGGACAGATCACTGCCCTCTTCCGGTCATGTAAGACTTGTTCGTTTTACTGAGTGGTTGTATGTACTTTACCGTACTTGATTTGTCTACAGTCTACCAGCAGCTTGAGTCTCATCCGGAGTTACGAGATCAGGTCACTGTGAGCACACACCTTGGCTTGTTAAGTCCACGAGGTTGCCTTACGGCACCACTAGTGCTCCAGCAATTTTTCTGACAGGCATAGACGAAGTACTGGAACGGCTGAGAAATTTCGCGGGCTATCTAGACGATGTACTAATAGCGGGTGAAACTTATGAGGACTGCTATAAAAAGGAGGAAAGCGTGCTGGCACGGTTCAGCCAACAAAGCGTCAGACTAAAGAAAAAAATGCCGATTTTTTTCAGACGTATTTTTATTACTTGGGACATGTGACCGACCAACATGGAGTTCGACCATCGGAAGAGAAACTCGAGGCCATACGGGAGGCCCCATTATCCCAAGAATCAATCATAGCTGCCCGCCTACTTGAGCATGATTGACTTTTATGCCAAGTTTATGCTGAACAAGTCAACCGAGCTCAAGCCGTTGTATGAGTTGTTGCAGAAAGGCACAAAGTGACGTTTGTCAAGGGCAGACGACAACGAATTCAACAGAAGTAAGACGTGGCTTATGCATGAAAATATCTTAACGTTCTATGACACCAAAAAAGGAGTTGGGGCTTGTATGTGGCGCTTCAGAGTATCGAGTGGGGGCTGTTTTTTTCCACAGAATTGAGAATGATAAGAAACCGTTTGCTTATGCATCACGAGCTCTTAGCAAGGCTGAAAATGGCCACGCCCAAATTAAATAAAAGGCCCTAGCAGTTGTTTTTGGACTGAATAAGTTTCATAAGTACCTGTGTGGCAGAAATTTCAGCATCTATTCGGATCATCAGCCGTTGGCAGGGCTGTTAGATCTTTTAAAACAAATTCCGGCTATCTCAGCAGCCAGATGCAGAGGTGGGCTCTCTTACATTGCTGCCTACCGTTACAAGTGGGTTTAACGGAAGGGTAGCGCTATCCAGACTGCTGATGCGCTGTCACGTCTGCCTTTGTACAACGTGAACGATTTCTCAGAGTATGTCAGTCTTTTTTCGACGGTGGATGAAGTGCCATTGTCAGCTGGTAAAATTAGGAGAGAAACTGAAAAGAATAGTGTGATGAAAAGAGTGTTGTTTTTCACACAGAACGGATGGCCTTCACATCTGGACAATCAGGCATTGCAACCGTACTTCTGGCGCCGTCACGAACTGTCGGTTGACCAAGGTTGAGTAAACATGGGGAAATCAAGTGATCATTCCCGAAGTATTTAGGGAACAAGTGTTGTCCCTGTTGCACGAGGGACATACAGGCACCACCAGAATGAAACTGCTATCCCGTAGTCACGTGTGGTGGCCTTTAATAACATGTGATCTCGAAAACACTGTCACAAACTGTAGTACTTGTCAACTAATGCAAAACGCGCCACCACGTGTTCCATTGTTAACGTGGGCCAACTCGCTGATGGCAGAGGGTGGATCTTGATTTTGCATACCGGGATCATAACTGTTTTTTTAAATTCTCGTAGAGGTTCATTCAAAGTGGGTAGAGGTGTTTCTAATAAATTCCACTACGACAAAATGCACTATCGAGAGATTGCGAAGCGTCTTCGCCGCGTTTGGAATACCAGAAGAGGTAGTGACAGATAATTGACCCCAGTTCGTGGTTACAGAGTTCGTAGTGTTTCTGTCGATGAATGGGGTACGTCACACCAAAAGACCTCCGTAAATCTCGCCTCAAATGGAAGCGTGGAACGCTGTGTTGCTAACCGTCAAGCGGGATTTCCCGAGGAAGGTAATCGACGAGCAACGGACGGGTGTACACAAATTGATGTGACATCGAGTTGGCTAGTTTCTGTTTGCATACAGAAATACCCGAACTGGTACGACCGCCAAGACTCCAGCCGAGCTGTTTCTCCATTGGAAGCCTAAGACCCCTCCGAGCTCTCTACACCTTGAAATGGAGAGACGCATGAGAGATCCCCAACTACAAATCAAGACAGCCGCCGACATGAGAAGAGGCTCTGGGCAAACCTTTGAAGCAGGCGACCAAGTCCTCGTCCGAGGGTCATGTCCGACCGATCCTGCATGGTTGGTGGGACATGTGGTGAAGAAAGTAAGTACATCAACCTACATCGTGATGGTGCAAGATCAGCATCGTTATGTGCATGTGGATGACGTCCGTCCGAGGCATTTCGAAGATTCGTCTGCACATAGATGAGATGTCGACACTCCGGCTGCAGCCCCACGAATGTCGTCCGGTGGTTTTCAAGACAACATGACAGAGCCTGCTGTCGTCGATATGGAGCCTGTTTTCGAAACAGCTGCATCGACCACACCAGTGCTTCGAAGCAGCGTACGACAACGAAGGCTAACTGCAAGGTCGGCCTTAGAGCAGCGAGCACCCTGGCCAAACTGCGGCCGTGGCGCCCCCCCCCCTCCCTGCCCTCTATTTTCGCACCCAAGATCACGTTGCTAGTAAACATGCCAGCGTTACCCAGCGCAAATGGTTACGATTTCGTCGTTGCCAGTCGAGAACCACATCCTAAACACGAACGACGTTCGCGAGCATTGAGAGTTTTGTCGGCACCGTGTTCAGATGGTTCAAAATACATTTATTTCCCAAATTAACCAACTTTCAGCTGTAGGTCTCCCTTAGCAAGCGAACGTCTGATGAACAAAGCAGAACTGGGAGCACAGGCATGACCATGTCACAGCCCAGCTAGGCGCGCCTTGCTGACTCCGCAAGAGGATGTCCCCGACCTTTTCTTGAAGTGGACCCTCTTCGCTTGAATAGGTTGACCTTGTTTCAAGATAGAGGGCCAGTTTGTCCCCCTCTTTGTTCGCTCTTATCATTTTCGAAGTTAAGAGTGGTAGCGTGGACGGTTGTGCGGGGGAATCTGTTGGGTGCTAGCCGGTCGTGGCTTCGTTGGTGGCGGACTCTCCTCTCGTCACTCGCACGTCGATCGAGTCTACTGTTTGTTTGACATTAAGCTCAAATAACCGCCGTATGAATTGCCTCTGCATCGTCCGGTACGTACACCTTATTTCTTTATTATGTTCCCTTTATTTCTTTTGTTAGTAGCAAACGTTACAGCTCGAGCTAGCGCAGGTACCCTGCCCGCTCCGCGGTAGTGCGTTGGCTACGCAATCAGGCTCATAACGTCTCTATCGGCCTTCGTGGTGGTCATGCACGGTGTCGAGATCTTTCAATAGTTCACGCGACTATCTTAGTGGGTACAGAAGCTGACACTTCGGTAGATCAGGGGTGGGTGCCGACGTCCTACGGGAAGAGATTAACAAGGCAGCGAGCTTCGGGCTGTGGCACCTGGAAAATAAACAAACACTTACCCAAACATATCACCTGTGCGAAGCCCGTTAAGATTACGAGTCAGTTCTTCTCGCGGAGGATTCAAGTGACGAACGTGAACATCGCGTTTCTCCGTTGATTTGTCTGCTGTAACGCTAGAACTACATCGCCTTGGACGCCTCACCAGCGACAGGTTCCATCTTGTTTCGAAAGTCACTGACGTCGGGTCAGCGTCGCGTTGTGATTGCTTGCTGCTTTGCGGTTCAAGAAAGCAGTTGGGAGAAATCGGTCCCGAAGTGGTCGGCAAAAACGCGCTCCAACCGCTCGATCCGAGCCGCTTTGCGGTTGAGAATGCGCGGATCCGCTTCGCGTTTGCGGAGCCGCTTCCAATGTGAAGGTGCTATAAAAGAGAAATCAAATTTATTAAATAAATACGCAATGCCCTATTGGCTAATACAGGGAAAAAATGAACTAATAAACACTAAGAAGGTCCTAAAATACATGATCAAATATTATTCGAAAAATTAAAAGCCTTTATGCAAAGCATGTTCAGAAAGTAAATGAATCAACAAAACAAAACCCGTGGTGGAGCCCAGAGTTGGAAATGGAGAGTAAAAAAGGAGAGCTATGCGACGCAGATACCAACAATGCAATAAAACAATGCGATCAACATATAAAAGCATCTAGCTAAAGGCTCACAAGAACTACAAAGTAAAAGTTAAAAAAAGAGACAAAAACGACCCCTAGCAACAGTTCTGTACAGAAACTACAACAAAACACACATTCGACATACCACACAAAATAGCATTTGTCAAACTGAAAAAAACGGTAATAATCCTAGCCATCAAAACATCCGACGAAATAACCAAATCCCCCGAGGAATCAGTAACAACAATTCTCAAGGCTCATTTTGCTCCAGACAAACCAGAAAACTATTCTAAAACCAAATTAGAGATAAAAAAGAACACCGCCATGCGCACCGGAAACAGAAAATGACACACCCTTTACAAAATGTGATCTAAAAAACGTAATAAGAAAGATCCCCACCAGGATAACTGCAGTACCCAACAATCTAACCACACCAATAACAAAAACAATCAATAATAAGCACAGAGAACTTCTTCTCGACATCTTCAACGGATGCCTTGAATTCGGCTACTACCCACCTAGTTAGAGGAAAGCAAAAACTCTACTCATTCGAAAACCAGCAAAACCTCTTAAAGAGACCTCATCATACAGTCGTGATTTGTATAAACTCAATTTTCGGAAAAGCGATTGAAAAACTACCCAAGAACAAAATATATTGCTACTTAAACTCAAACGATCTCCTTCGCCCAAAACAATATGAATTTACACTAGGGACCTCGGCGACTAGGGCCCTTCTAAAAATAAAAGACATTCTCAATAGAAAGATCCGAGCCAAAAAAAATTCTTACTCATGTTTCTGGATATATCAAATGCCTTTCACACAATTTGGATTGCACACGCTTTGCAAAAAACTCAAGAAATATAGACAACCAAAACCTCTACACCCTCCTACACTCCATACTGAGCGAAAGAGTGATAACATACTAAACAGTTGCAATAAAGGTTAGAGACCACAATCCAATAGGTAGCCACCCTCAGCCCCCTTATATAGAATATCTTTATTTCTAGCCTACTTGAAATCCACTCCTCAAGAATAGAGACATGCAGAACACTTGCTGACGCGATTACTATACTAATTAAAAGAATAACAAGACTTCAATTAGAGCAAAGGGCTCGAGACATCCTTGAAACCATAAACAATTTTAGTAAAGAGAAATAAGTTAATTTTAACAGATATTGGCATTTAACAAAATGCCAATATCTAACAATAGAAAAATACTACAAACAAAGACCACCCGTAGGTAAGCTCGGAGGACAGGACTTAAAACACACTGAAGGGACTCAAAATATTGCCAGTCATCTTCGAGCGTAACCATCATTCATTCGGGATACCACATACCTAAAATTGAAAACATACCAACACACAATAAAATTAGCAGGATTTTCAGGCATAAAATCGGGCACGAAACCAAAACAATTTCGCGATATTTATGGAAAATCAATCTAAGGATGAATAGTCCATGCAGCACCCGTATTCAGGAAAAAACACAAGCCATTCCTTTCTGCTAAGATAACTAATATCAGTTCAAAAAGTGCCTATAATCAAAATTTCAAAAGCCTACAAAACAGTCAGTAACAAATGTGTAAATGTACTAATGAACAGAAAATCAATCAATATAACTCTAGACAAAGAGGTGGCGGCGTTTTATATTTTCCAAAACAAACAAGACTATAACATTAATGACAAAAGAATACGAAATGAGCAATATACAACCACCCCGCTGAGCTATATTCTGTACTATTTGGAGCAGGCAATTAAACGTCATTAGAATCGGTCTACAAGTTTATGCAAACTCAAGGTTCGGTCAGAGAGATAAAGAAATTAAAGCTACCAAATCAGGCAACGAGATTTGATGCAGAAATCACTGTAATCCAAAAAGCCATCACAAAGGCACTTAAAATTCCTGAGAACACGTCATTCTCTCTATTTTCTGACAGCATATCATCGCGCAACGTTTTGGCAAACCCATACAACCAGGACCTCACAATCAATAAAAAAATAGTTAGGACGTTTTTGGACAAGCCGGAACTTAATATTAGCCATGTTAGGAGATATACTAATATAGACGGAAATGACATAGAAGATAAATTAGCCAATGAAGAAAGAAATACAGGCAATCCAACAGACATTAAAGCATTAAATGAAATCACAAAGAAAAATTAAAGAGGATGCAGGGAACAGATGGGATATGTATTTGACGCAGAGCGTTACAGATATGAGAGCTGCTTACATAGATAAAATCAATTCACCAGATCATTATCAAACACAACTCCTAATCAATCACAAAAAATCTCCGTACTACTTAAAAAAATATCGATAAGACTGAAGACGCAGAATGCTCATGTGGAGATTTAAAAGAGACATTTAATCACTACATTTATGACTCTCCAATCACCCATAAATTAGGCAAAGTATTTACAACTATCTGCCCAATGGGCCTGTCTAACGCAACCAAAATAGACATTATTAACAATGAGAACATAACGAAAACCATAGAAGAAATTGTCCGCTGAATAAATAAAACCAACGTACAATAAATAATAAATAATGTTCCATTCTCATTCCGGTTCCAATCCCTGTCAAACCAGAGTAACCCTCAACCAAACCACAAATAGATGAACCATAAAATAAGAAAAAAATTTCATATAGAAATACGTATAAATAAATATAAATATACATAAACTAAATAAATACATATAGATATACGTATATATAGCTATAAATATACATAAACTAAAAATACATATAGCTATACGTATACATACAAATATACTAACTCACGCACTCAGCAAACATTTTGGGGGGGGGAACAATCGGGACATCCCGCAAGTGGAGAAAAAAAAAACTAAAGCCACAGCACGGTTGAGACGGCAGAAGGCCACGTCGGAGGGCATCCAGGTAACCCCTGGGTTTCCTCAGGGACCACACGCCGTCCTTCCCGGGGAGTCGGGGGCCGCCTGCCTAGCTCCGGTGGGGTGTCTCGGAGGCTGGGTCGCGAGTGCCTCTGAGACGATAGCCGCGGTAAAAAGCGGTAGGACCACAAATTGATGGACGCATGAACAAGATACTAACACACACACATACAGCCTGGAGGAAACCATTAGGGCGGATTAACCGGGACCTCCCCAAAGAAAAACAAAATGAAGCCTCAGTGAGGCTTCAATGGAAGCAAAAGGCCACGGCGGAGGACATTCGGGTCGCGTCCGGGTGTCCTTGGAAGCCACGGACACCCCTCCCGGGGAATCGGGGACCGGCCGCCTGCCTCCGGGGGGTACCTCTGGGGCCGGGTCCCGAGTGCCTCACACCGGATACAATTAATCAAAGTGGCGAAGAGCACAGACGGACTCAACATATCAACAGCATTGACCCATTCACAAGGCATTCAGGAACCCACCAGGAGGACAACCGGGCCCTCCCCCACAAGAAAAGAGAAAAAAAAAAGAACTCCAGTTAAACTTGAGGAAGGAAACGAGAAGAGACGGACCGTTTCTTCTCGTTTTTTTTCCTCAAGTTTAATTATCCCTACCAACCCGCTCGTTCTGTCCTGAAAAAGAACTCCAGCACTGTCCAGATGACAGAAGACCACAGTGGAGGGCACCCTGGTGATTCCCGGGTGTCCTTGAGGGCTTCCCGACGTCCTTTTCGGGGAGCCCGGAGCCGCCCGCCTGCCCCTGGAGAGTACCTCTGGGGCCGAGTCGCGAGAGCATTGAAGAGGGTAGATTCACTGAGGGCGGAGCAAGAAGGGACTGCAGCAATTACCCAAAAAAGAAAATGGAACGAAAAACAATTTCATAGTCAATATATTAGGCATATACACCTTAAGGAAAAAAGAAATCGAATTGGCTTGACGAAAAATAACAACGGTGAGGGTAGAGGCTGAAAAGGGGGAAAACGCTACAAACATAACAAAGCACATATTAAGATAATAAAAGGGCTTACGCTCTGCGGTCAAGACTTGATCCATAGGCAAGATTTCCTGGGGAGTCGCCCCGCTCCCCAAATTGTTACACTAGAGGGCCTGGTAACACTACAAACCTGCGTTACAGAAACACACCTGCGTAAATACCACTACAGGGACACAAACACAATACAGGGGCAGGGGGAACTAATCTGAGAATATAAGCATCTTTCAGTGAACGCACCACCACCTAGGAAGGAACACCCCCACGGAACCAACGGCACAATTGGGCAAAAACCAAGATTTGGCAAGAGAAGAGAAGACAACATCAGGAGGAGGAACGGGCGAACAGGGGGAGAGGGGAGGACGGTGTTGGCTGAAAAAATTCGAATACATACATCTCAATAAATGTTGCTGTTGATCCGGGCCCGCTACCTGGGCTGTGCTCACGCTGGGGTCAGCCTAGCCTATCCTTCCTCTGTCCTATACTTTTCATTTTTCTCTTCATCTTCATTTACCTCTAAAATTACTTCTTTCGAACCCACTGCATGATCCGATTTACCTTAAATTGATTTAAGAATGTAATAAGAAACTGGGAGCAGACTTAGGCATATTATAGTTTTTTTGGCATCAGTTCAAATCTGTCCTTACTTTTTTCAATATTATTTATTCAATACTGCCAGCTGTTTTTGGAAGCCAGGGCAGGAGTGGTTACATTCAGTTTTTCTCAGTACATGTGACATTTCTGGACATACAAAAAGCAAGAGAAAGGGAAACCAACAAGGCATATAGTACATGTTAGATGAGATCTGCACACAGCATGACGCAGTGGCACGAACGCTTCATTGGACGTTTTAATGCGATAGCAGTTTTTAGGCTACCCCCCCCCCCGATTTATTGGACGTTCTGACCTACTAATGCGCAGTAGATCATATCAGCTTACATTCTTTAACTCCTTCAGATTGGCACCCTCTTCGAAAGAGCTGACAATCTTGACGTCTTCCTCGATGTCATAGAGGTCTTCCTTAGGGTCGTCCAAGAGTTCGTCCTAGAGGTCTTCCTTAGGGTCGTCCTAGAGGTCGTCTTAGACGTCGTCGCTTGACGTCATCCTCGACATCGTCCTAGACCTCGTCCTTGCAGTTCGTTATAGAGGTCGTCCTTAAAGGGGCCCTTTGTCGGTATTTGAGCGTCTACTTTCTTGTGGTTTCTGCATGCTACTGGTCCCGTAAACCCAGGGGACGGCGAAAGAGTTTGAAAGTATTAGCGCATCATATTTTAATTTGACCAGTCAAAAACGCCTCCTCCGACGGTAGCGCCGCCAGGTGCTGGATACGCGCGCCCAACGGCGCTCGCTTTCATCACACGTCACATTCTCTGGGTTTCGTGATTGGCGACAGACGTCCCAGCTATTTTGGAGCAAAATTAAGTGTATCATATCCTTGACCGTCATTATTTCTTGAACAAGTCGGTTTTATACAGTTTATATTGCTTCAAATTGAACGTTCAAAAAGGGCGAAAGCAACGCCTCGTCACTTATGCGCGCCTCCCAGGGGCATAAGAGACGCACCATAACGACCAGGCGACAAGTGATCCGTCCAGACAACGCGCATCGTTTTCTCTCTTGTGCACTCCCGATTTGAGGCAACTAAAATTAGTCAGGAGGAGCCAGGCGAACCTTTATTTGCTTTTAGTGCTGTAACAAACTTTTGACTGTTCGAGTGAGGTGCGGCAACTGGACGGTGCAAACAATTAATCGTGATGAACATGTAGTGAAGCGGTTACTTTAGGTTAGTCGGATCCGATGAAGCGTCTCAAGCGCGGTTGCACCCGTATGCACCGGGATGCGGGTGTTACTTTTCATCGTCTGCCTGGCAAGGATCCAGTCCGAAATCGCTGGCTGGAAGACCTTGGACTGCGCGCTAACTCGAAACCACTACATCAGCTCGATCGTTGATGTTCCGAGCACTTCTGCGCACAGTCCTTCGCGTCGTGGGAGGTTTCGAAGAAACTGGGCTTCGAGAGAAAGAAAACACGCATCGACGAGAGCTCAGTTCCGTCCCTTCAAGTGGATCTCTCACCAGCAGTGGTGGGGTTACGGGAGACGAGTCTTCCGCGGCTGTCGAAGCAGACTGAGGCAGAGACGCGTCGCGGCGTTTGCGTGGAGTGTCCTCGTACGGGGCGACGCCCAGCTCCGCACTCCTTTTAAAAATTCGGCGCTCAAAATCCGATAAGCCCGGTAAATTCATTGATGATGACAACCGCAACCGGGCCCCGAAGCTACGGTGGATGCAGCGAGGCCTAATGACCGACGGGCCGAGGGGCTATCAACCAAACTCGCATCCAAACGGCCAACCGCTTTGCTCCAATCACTAAACTGTTAAATTTTACGCCACAAAGCGCCATGTTTTGCTTGTTTGAAGTTGTTTTTTGAAATATTTGATTCGCTAGTACCTCTCCAAAATCGTACGAATTTCTGTAATATTTTTTTCCCTGAGTGCTCCTGCTTTCATGGAGCTTTGTTTCAGCGTGAATTTCAAACCGGTCAAAAAATCGTTGGCTGGCCCCTTTACGATCGCCCTATAGGTCGTCCTAGACGTCGTCCTATACGTCGTCTTTGATGTCGTCCTCTAGGACGCCGTCCTCGACGTCGTCCTTGAAGTTCCCCCAGGCGAATGCTATCACAAGTCAGAGAGAAACAACAATAGTTATTTGTGGAGCTATTTTTTCGATTGCTTCTTGTTGGCGTGTACCTCTACCGACGTGGTTATCCCTCAGCGCGCACGTGTGCTTGCACTTCTCTAGCTCTTGGACACCGAACGCGCACTTTAGGTAGCTGGGTGGCATGAGTATCACGATTGTTATCGTAATGGGAGATAGGGAGGGTACAACCAGCAGGCCAGTAGGTCCAACGAGGTAGAGGGGCTGATAGTGATAAACCGAAAGTTCGGAAGTGGCACCCACCCGGTTGCCGCCATGTTGTACGCAAATGTGACCACTCGTCACGTGACCTCCCAAGAGCCGTGACGTCACCGGTAAGATGGCAGCGCCCAGAGCTGGCGGATGCGCGTTTGTTCGGTGCGCGGTAGCCGTGATGTGCAGCTGCTTTCCGTCGACTTCGGGCATCTTCGTGCTCGCTGACGCAGGTATAATGTGAAAATAGGAAGGAATGAGACTTTATACCTTTTTTGCGCATGATTGCTCCGGATCATCTGGATATTAACACCTGTGAGACAGCATCTTCCGTATCGCTGTACCGGTGCTCGGACTCCCGGATGTGTTCAAGGATCGATAGAGCTTTCAGTGCTTTTAGCATAAAATTGTTCGCATTCTCTTAGCTTTGCTTTGAACGTTGGAATGTCTGAGAATCGACGCGAAATGTATGCGTCGGACGTAGAGTCTAGGGGAATTAGTTTCAGCCCTAGGCAACGGCATAATCACAGCAACTATTTAGCGAGGAAGCTCCTGCGAAAGTTGAAAAATGTTGACTACCATCCCTTTCAATTTCTTCAATAGACTTTTTTCAAAGTGTGGGCCGCCTATACTTTGTTTCACCGTAACTTTGAAAAGGGCAACCGCCACAGCACCCTCAAGCCAATCAGAGAGACGGAGTGAAGGTGTGCGACAAATCTGTGCAGATGAGCGCCTCTGATATGTTGTCATGTGCCTCTCTCCAACGTGCATACTGACTGACCGAGACTGTAGCCTTCGCTGTTTGCCAAATTGTGATGAAACAAATTACAGTAGCTACTTACTTTAAATACCCAAGGCCTTCATACTTTGGGCATTTGTTCGACAAGAATGTTATGGGAGCCATCACTGTGAACTTGGCACAGCGCCTATTGGACTCGAATGCTGCCTTAACGTTCGACGCGAACTGGGGCCCATTCGTGCGCTTCACGCCGAATAAAATTGGTGACAGTTGTTTTGCTTGACGGGGTTTTGCAATTGCAAATACGTATAGGAGAGTGTCCTGCAATATAACAATGCATCAACTAATACTATTGTTCAGGGGTGCGTTTGTTTTTGCACTAAACAAGTTGCAACAATAATTATTTCTTACGAGTGTAATATGTATTTGCGGTAGCTGGGTCCGTTTTGTGCTCATTAATGTCAGTGTGCTTTGATGTTATTATCATGCATGCAGTTTTAAGCATCCTCACTGCAATGTCTACAGAGCCCTTTGGAGGGAATAAAATAAGAAACATGATTATGACATCACTGGAGTTGGTTTTCGGATGCGCTACATGTTCAGGAGAAGTGGAACGAGTGCAGCCCAATGCAACCAGTCTGCCAGTCTGGTATGTCCATAGAGTTATTACAATAAACGCTAGAGGCTCAGCTGGCGCTAGTGTGCTGTTGCATTTTGAAGCAGACAGCAAGCAGTCAGAAATTGACTTCCGGTAATGCATTTCTATGGGAAAAAGCCAGTGCATTTTCTCTCTGCGCTCGATTATAAGAGCAAATATCGCGAATAATTTGTACGTACCAGGCACATTGGAACATTTCTCAGTCACGCAGACGAAATAATTGGTCAGTTACGGCGTTTTTCTTTCAAATTCATCGCATTAAAAACGGTGCTAAAACGGCTTCGTACGTGTATTTTTGTGCACTGTCGGACACTGTTAGCGCGAACACGGCGTCGACGCTTTCCAACATGGGGGATATACGTGCCAAACGAACGAAGGACATGTGGAAAACCAAGAGAGACGGCAAGAACTACGCAGTAACACTGGATAAGTAACTCCTTGTGCACGCAGACGATCAAAATAAATTGAAAGCCACGTAATATAGTCAGATTTGCAATAAATAAGTACTGCTTCATTCTTTCTGCTCATGAATATGTGCGAAGATGCTTGTTCTGGGTTCAAATCATCACCCGCACGCTCCAAATCTTTGCAAATGGGGGGAGCCAGAGAGCAGGTGCCCGATAAAACTGCCCGACATAGGAAATAATAAAACGACACACCTTTCGTAGCTCACGTGCTTTATTTTTTTGCGTTCGAATGTTTCTTTAACCGATCGTAAAGATGCACGACGGAGTCATTTTCATCCAATGACAGGACGGGCATATTAGCAATATATAAGCACCACCGAAATGCTAGCAAACCTTGAACACACTCTACATTCCTTTCGATCGTTAGTTTGCTTAGAATCGTCGCTCGTTTTCACATACCTTCCTTGAAACAGAGGTTTGGGCCTGAAATAGAGCGAAGTTTAACATCGTTCAGTGGTAAAGAAAATGCTGTAACTAAAGCAATTACACTTTCACAATACCAATAAAGGTACATACTATCCGGTACAACCGAAATGACAAAAGTTATTCATGTTATTTTCCGGCGAAGAGACAAAATTCACGCGCGTTTTCCCATAGGAATACACAGGGAGGCTGGAAATGTAGACTGCATGCTGTCTGCTTCAATTTGCAACCGGAAGTCCCGTAGACACTAGCGCCAGCTGAGCCTCTAGCGTTTATTGTAATAACTCTATGTGGCATGTCCCATCAATTAACATTGAGGGGTCAGAGATGCGAGTGTACTCAAAAGGTCCGGCACGTGCGGTGAACACAATTCTTTGTGTAGAGACTCTGAAGGCGTAAGGGCGAGCGGAAATATCTTTATTTGGTTAGTGTATCAAGTATGTTTATTTACACTTGATTACATAATTATTGTTTTTTTGTAAATGGTTTCATAACGAGTTCTTTCTGCGACAGTCTCGTGCAAGGCGTTCAAGTCGTAGTACCTGTGCTCCCTTGTTGTCGGATGACGCTCCTGGCACGTCGGTGTTCAGTTTGGTCGAGTGGCAACTTTGACCGACAGATGCCGTCTTGTAATCATAAGTCATGCGCGGCCACTGGCATTTGATGCACTGAAGCCGCAGAGCTGTCTTCTAATCCGCAATCTTTCCTGGTAGTTACCCGCGTTAATGCAGCAAGCTCTGGGCATGTCTTGCTTACGTGGCTGTGCCTTTTGCTGTACCCTTGACTTGATGGCTGGCAACAGGCAACAGTGTTCGTTTGCTATCCAAGCCATTTTACTTCCATTTCGTAATAGGCGATTTTTTCTGCATCCGGCTACCACTGCAACTTGTGTAAGTCTCGTGTGGCAAAGTGAAGTCGAGTGATGATTGGTGTCCACTTTTTGAGAACAACCAACCATTCTATTTCGTCAAGTCACTCAGTGGCATTCTCCCTCAAAGTTGGAAATTGTGTGCTTCGTTGCGTGGACACAGATAATTGGTGTCAGGAAATTATTATGTATTGTCCTTGGACGACAACCAACACCAAATCAACTTTCCTTGCATCGCCACTCACCTGCTGTGTCTTGCTTACACTCCAGTCGACGTGATGGGGACCAGGAGCTGCGGGGTAATGTCGGCACCAGGGGCAAACGCCGCCGAAGATAATCCTCAATGTGCCGCAAACGCTCCTCGAGCCGTGGTCGAATGTCGTTCGGCACGAACTCTTGCAGGTCAATTCATTGGTACGGGCACCTCCAGTAGACATGGTCGGCCTCATGCAGTGGTAGCAGAGTGGTTTTCGGTCGACCATTAGCCGCACCTTCGTTTTCCTCGGTGTACTTACTTCAGCACAAACCTACACTGTTCTTCCCGATGTCGGGAATGCTTCGGGGTAGGGGTGTCTTGTTGAATTGGCGTTGAATACTAACGGGTAGCTGGTGGCAGTCGTCGTGACTTTGTGGCATAAGTCGCCCTCGGTTCGTCAGATGCTGCTTCGCTCAAAGAAGTCTCCGGTTGAAATGCCTGTCAAACTTGTTCCGAAGCAAACTTAGCAATCAAAAAGCCGGTCGAACTGATGGCTGGAAGTAGCTTCCTGATCTCCTCCCGGACAACGTCGTGGATGTCGCAGATGCCTGGCAGGCTGGCGTTAAAGTTTCAGCTGGACGACTCGAGTCTCAAAAAGCTGGGGAGTTGTTAATAGTAAAAGTCTCGGGCCTGCAGTGTACATTCAATGTTGGAAGCCTCGGTGATATGAACCCCTTCGACTGTTGTCGTGGGGTTGCCGACAAGGCTGTCGAATGTATTGTCCCCTCACAAGAGGGGCATGGGATTTTTAGCTTCTCGTCTTCTGTAGCACCAGGGTTCGCGTGGGTGCTCGATCAGGCGCAATACATCCTCCACAAAGGCGGCGACGCTCTTGTTTGGGCCGTGCCCTGGACAGAATCAGGTATTCGGCTCTCTCTCGTTAGTTTTAGCTCATGAACGTGCACTTCAGCTCCAATCTTGCAAAATTCCCACGACGCTAAGGAGGACTCGTGGTTCTCAAGCCAGTGCCTGGCAGGAGCTGGTTGTCTGTCCACTCACTGTGGCGGGCGACACGGTCATATTGTTCGATCCAGCCCTCGACGTCTTCATTCACCATGCGTGAAAGGGCGTAGGAGTGTGAGGTGCGAGGGGCATGCAAACAATGGTGGGAGTGGACGCGGTTTGCTGCTACAAGTTTTCAATTGTTGGCTTAGTCAGCTACGGTTTTTCTGGCAAGAAAAACGAATTCCGGTGGTTCTTGCTGGTAGCAGCGACTGACTCGGATTTCAGTTTCTTCGTGGTGTAATTCCGAGGTTCGTCCTTGTGGCTCGTCTTACGGTTTTTCTGCCGGGCTCGGGATAGGACTTGGTTCACGGCTCGCCGGGGGTTTAAGACGCGGGATAGTCTGCCACCCTTGTCCCGTTATTGGGCAACTCGGCTGAAGAGCCGCCAAGGTGCACACAGAGGGAAGGGCTATGGGTAAAGTACACTGCACCTCCACCAGAACATACAGTGAAAGCTGAGCATAGACTGGAACTTTCCAGAACAGTAAAAAATTGATAGAAGATAAGACTGGAGCAAGCATCCGTGACAATATAACAAAACTGACAGAAGAGAGATTATCCTGGCCACTAAACAAGCTGCAGTGCTTTAGTGGCATTCTGTCCAAATAAATCCTCTTCTTCGGGGTTTGGCTGAAATGGATGTGGGACCACTTTTCCGGTAATGAGCCGCTGCAGACTATCGTCGCAAAGCGGCGTGAACGGGTGGACTGGGTATGTAACACGCGCAATGAAATGTCCATAAAGCTTGCAATTTGGGTAACGAGTGTTGATGAATTTTTTGTGTCGACGAAACGTGCGACAAACCAGCGGAATCAATACCCATTGCAACGCCTGTGCTCTATGAAAGTACACGTCTACGCCGGAACATTTTGGAAAGCAGCACAGCACCATTTGGCGCGGCACGGGGCCTACCAGCTTCAAGGCAGCTCTCCGGTGCGCCGCACAGCGAACGTGAGCCTTCGGTCATTTGAACGAAGCGCCACCACGATTGCACACTGCCAAGCACAACTCGCGCAATTTCCATCACCAAACTGTGTATCCAAATATATTGCACACGCTTCACTGCAGACCTCGAAGATTCCGATGGTCAACGAGAGCACAGAAACGTCGCTTTAAATTTTATCCAGCGGTATTCGAATCTGTCCGAGGCCCGAGCAACGTAGGGCAGATTGTCTCTTCCGTGGCAATATCCCCGTCGGTCACCAGCAAAAGGCACACCGTTCCTCCGAATTCACGGTATACCTACGTCAGACACCACGCTGAACTCTGAAGTCGCTTTCGACCGGTCTGACGATTTCCGCGTCCGAAACCAACTCGCCGAGATGAAGGACAACGAACAAAGCATCCGACAACCTCCGGCCATGCTGGGGCCTGCCGCTGCCTGGGCGTTGCCATCTTTTTTTGTGACGTCCCGTTTTTGGTTTGGTCATGTGACGAGTGGTCAAATTTCCGTACAATGGCAGCCGCCTTATGGGGGTCACTTTCGAGTGCAGACCGGAACTCCGGTATATCGCTCTAAGCAACTCTACCTCGTTGACTAGGTCAGCTGTTTGTAAATCAGTATATACATGACAACTCAACGCTCAGCTTTTTGAATCAGGTGGCAGCTTGCGCCAACTATAAGTGTAACAATAAGCGCTAAATAGCGCTAAATTTTTTTTTTTTACTTCTGGTTTCTGAGTTTGCACGTTCATACACCTGCGCATGCAGCGTACCTAAACACCACAAACATCAACCAACGAAATGAGCACAGCTACGGGCAAATGCATATTAGCAGTACGAAAACGCACAAACAACTCTGATACAACAACTGTGCAACTCTCTATTCTAACTGCTTTCCGACCCGATTTGTATGTATGGCCTATCGAATTCGGCCAATGTTTATACTAGTGTTTACCGCTGTTTACTAGATGAATACACAGAGTATTAGCAAGTGTTATGTATATACGAGTGCTATTTGTATTTATATTGCCAGGGTATACACCTCTTTTAATGTAGTGTTTCGAATGTCAGCATGATAGCAAAATAACCTGCCAAAGTTCAACAAAACGGCATGCTCTCGACCAATTTCGGTTTGAGATTCACGCACTGGTAAGCTTGCTCAAGCCATGTCACTCCGTGCTCGTCCCGCGCGTGTAATAGTGCCGCGTGCATGATCGAGACGAAACGCTCCTCCGTACGTCTAGAAGATTCGTGTTCACTCTTACTCCGGGTGTAAAAAAATAAAGAGGCCAGAATGATCTTGACTAGTCAGTCTCGCCCCAGCTCACTCTCAAACATTTCAGGTGGAATGTTCGAGATGATGACCATAGTGGATAAGGAGCTGACCGTGGCTTTGCCGACTAACTCAGACTCTCCCAACGACGATGCACTCAATTGCCAGTGCTCGACTCTGCGTTTCCGCCGACTCCAACGCCCACGACGCTTCGTAATTATCTTCATCTACCCCTTTTGGTTGTTCGTTTATTCTGGCACGAGTTCGCCTAATAAACCTTCATTTTCAGTTTACGCTCGTCGAAACTTATTTCACCCGCGACGTTTCTGGTGGAGGTGCAAGGTACCTCATACCAAACCCAAGAAAGAACAAGACGACGATGCCGCCGTCTTCGACCGCTCCCTTCGTTGACACTATGCCCGCCGCACCCCGGACTCCTGCTTCCTTCCATGGCGATGTCTACGAAGACATCGAGAACTGGATCAACCTGTGCGAGCCAGTGGCCAGGCACAATGAGGGATGGCTCAACAAAGCCTTCAGCATGTCTATTTAGCCATCGAGGGCAGGGCGCGACACTGGTTCGAGAATAATAAAACTTCGATTACGTCATGAGACCAGCTGAAAAAAGAGCTTTGACGGATGTTCGCCAGTCACTGCCGACTGGTGAGAGCCGAGGAAATTCACCACGACTATGTTACAGTAGCATATAAGACATGAAATTCTTATCTTTTTACTCGATGGCGACAAGTCCTTGCTGTCGGTGGGGCCTTGAAAACCGTGAAAAACAGTTTGCAGTTCGAGAGTCTGCAAAAGGTAATGCATTTAATAATTAAACATCTGCAGTACATTTCGAGGGCACGTCCTAGACACAAATTTTTCGAAAACTCCCGTCACTTATGGCAGAGAGCACAGGTCAAGAAATGTATTGATAAAATAACGGCCGTAGAAAGCTTCAATAAAAATGCTATGCAAGAAGCACAGCCTTTTCAAGCAACAGGGGTTATTCTTGGTTGTCTATCAAGAATAATTCCTCTAATCGTACGCCTTGTATTCTTGTGTCGTGCGCAGAAACCTGTACTTCCATGCAAGTTTCGATCCGCTCCGCTTGCTGTTCCAAACTGGACTGTTCATCTTATTTTCACGTGTGGAGCAGAGTTTAGTTTCCTAATAACACCTGTTGACGACATGTAACAAGTCTTGTTTTGGGGACTTCTGTCTCTGTTGGCACCTTTGTTATTTCTAAAAATTAAATTTATGTCCTTGAACCCCGAGCTTTATGGCGAACACTGAGATCTAAAAATTAATAATGAACTAATTTTATTTTACAATAAACATAAAGTTCAGCATCGGAATAAAAAGGAATCGGTTAGGGCAACTTGAAAAGGGAAACCTCGGGCTGCGAGACAGGGGTGCTACTTTGCATGGTACTCGTATCGAAATTGTAATTCGAGAAAACAATTTCCGAGATTGGAGACTAGCAGAGATCAATTAACTATCAGCACATGAAGCAGTCTCTTCGGTAATTAAATATATTTCATGAAAAAATTTTAGAATTATTCTGCGTAGGGCTAAACTTTGCGATCGACACGCAAGCAAGAAACCGGGGAGTTACATGGTTACTGCCGTGGACTATAAATATGCGTATGACTCGTTGTGCGATTTGAGTTGTGGTTCTGGAAGTTCGACCAGTTGCATGAGGGAATACACAACGTTAGACATTAAAATGGCCAAAAATAAGCATATACACTAAGTTAGTTGTTTTCATATAATGAAATGGTTTTTTCCACATCCCTTGCTTCAACAATGTTAATATTTGGATATATCAAGACAACTGCATGCAGTGTTATGCATACAACGTTTTTGTTATTTTTGTAAATGTCACGTTTTAATGCATTCAAGAACACGTTTGCTTGTTCGAGGTCCGATTGTTCTACGCGACGAACCTTCAACGCCGATTGTTCCAGAAGCCAACGGGTGTACTAAAGGGGCTCCGTATAGCGAGCCGGAGTCAGTCATTGCCCCAGCGCTCACTCCCGCTGTTACGCCGCCATCGACGCCTGCGACGCTAGTCGATTGCTGTTTTGTTTAAGCCCAATTTCGCACCATTTCAAGTTTAGTTTTGTCAGACATTCGTCACATTATCAATTCTCATTCGTGACATTTTGGTGGAGGTGTGGGGTACCGCATTTTGTGGCCTCTGAAACGTACTCATCAGAAAATCTGTCGGGCTCGATCCTTTTAAAGTCCCGGAAAGCAACTCCCCGTTGACGAACGTGACATCCCTGCCAGCCGCCGCAACCAAGGACAGCCTCCAGAGTTTAATGAACTACCAGAGCAGCCTAGGAAGAAGTAGACAAAGGTGATGAACACCACGTCGCAGCAAGACGGAACGCCACCGACATCTATCGTCTACGTGCAGGCCCCACCACAGAGGCCGGCGAATTTCCATGAGGTATTTTTACGAATATGTGATCGAATGCTTGAGCCAGTACGAGCCCGTTGCCCGGTTCAGCTAATGGCGGTCTAAGCAGAGCCTACGCAATGTCTGCTTCGCTCTGGAAGGCACACTACGCACCTGGCTCGAAAAGCATGAAGCGTCGATTTCGTCATGTGAAGACTTTCAAAGAGCTTCAACACACATTTTCCAGTCAGCAGCGACGCCAGTGGGAACTTCTTTAAGCAGGAAGCCAAGGGCCGAACGAGATTGTCACAAGTTTGGTAGAAGACGTTCTCCGCTCCATGAACCGCGCCTACAGAAACGCTCCCGAAGAAAACAGCTGCGGGTCCTGATGTGGGAAGTGAAAAAAACATGTTCAGACATCTTGTGGGAATATCGCATTACCACCATTGAAAGTTTGATCACTGAAGCCACAACCATTGAACGTGTCCTTCAAGCAAGGGCATCTCACTACTAGAAAATTCCTGGCTTCGCTGCCTTCCCGCCGTCTAGCTGCAACACCCCGGACATACACGACTTCATCCGGAATGTCGTCCGGGAGGAAATAAAGAAACTCCTTCCTGCTGCCGCAAGCACAGATTCGTCCCCCGATTTCTAAGGTTGTAGGAAAGAAGTTCAGCAAGTGCTCCAGCTCGAGGTTCTTGTCAACGCCGTCACCTGCCACTCCCGTCAACCCGGCAGCACTCGGTGGCGCCACAATGAGAGGCCCCTTCGCCTCAGCATACTCCCCACCAGAAGAAATGTAGGCCTTAAAAGACCAACGTATGGAGGGCGACAGACCTTCGCCCAATATGATTCCGCTGTGGAGAAACTGGGCTTGTCTATCGCCGCTGCAACTACCGCCAGATTGGGCTCCGAGGTTTTCACCCGAGTGAACCACGCCCATGTTATGACGAGCGACATCAAGACATCGACGAATATCTCTGCCGGTCGCCATCTCCTGAACCGTCTCCTCGCCGCGATTTCCGTTCGCCCCCACCCCACCGCCTAGCATCACCACTACGCAGATACCACCATGAAAGCCTGCCTCCCTTCCGTCCTGCCGGGAAAACTAAAAGCGGCAACCCCTGGAGATGTAGTTTCCGTTTGCCGACGACGTAAAGTGTCTCCAAGAAGGCCAGAGATCTTCCCCTTTTGCGACGACACTCATCGAAGGGCGCTTCCGCCAAATTGCCCAACAACCTCAACGTTCTTATCGACGGTCACGATACGTCGGCCCTCGCGGACAGAGGAGCGTGCTACTCCGTTTTGAGTGGGAGACTCTCTCGACGCCTCCGAAAAGTCACTACACCGTGGGATGGCCCTCAGATACGCACTGTGTTAGGGCACCTTATTACACCCATTGGAATGTGCACCGCTCGCGTCACGATTCAATGTGAATCCTGTCTGGTGACGATCGTCCTTCTTCAGGACAGTGCGAGGGATGTTATCCTCCAAATAAGCTTCTTGTGCGAGAACGGTGCGGTCATCGACCTAGGAGAGAACAGATTGAAACTCCGACAACCTGTCCATGCGCCGGATGTATCTGCAATAAATAAAGGCAGCCACTGTTTGAGTACGTGCCGATCATGTGAACCTGCCATCGCGGTCGAGTGTTCTGATACCCGTCGTGTCCGATGAATAGTCCTGCGTAGAAGTTATGCCCGACGGCCGCGGCCAGTTGCTTCTTCAAAGAGGAATTGGAGTCACGAGAGGTGTAACGACGCTTAAAGAAGGACGTGTCACAATCCTTATTACAAACTTTCGACAAGAGCCTCAACACCTCACTAAAGGTACCGCCGCGCGCGACAACGTGGAACTCTGGGACTCAGCCGTCATCACTGCTCTGTCGGAAGAACCGTCATCATCGCTCTCCCAGAGAACGCCGCCCACAGAAGGTGGCATCGATCCGAAGCTTCCTGCTCCATAGTGAGGACGACTGCTTAAACTTCTCGTCGAGTTAATTGAGCGCTTTGCTACATCCTCACGGGTGCGACCATTGACAGTAGAAAAGCGCCAGATTGTTACCGACGACGACGCGCTGCATGGGTGCAGAGCGTCGTCCCCCAGCGGCATTCACGGATAGATCTTCAAAGCCTGCCACCATGAGCCAATGGCGGCTCACCTAGGCTGCACCCGAACACTCGCCAGGATCCGCGAGAGGAACTACTGGCCTTAAGCCTCCGAAAACCGTTCACCTCTACAATCAATTGTGCCACGAGTGCCAACGACGGAAGAAACCCCCAACGAAGTGAGCAGGACTCTGGCAGTCAATCGCTGGCCCATCTATGGAATTCCAGCAAGTTGGAATGGATTTGTTTGGTGCCTTTTCCCCATAATATTTGGGGAACCGCTAGATAATAGTCGCCAGTGATTATTCTAACGCAGTACGCCAAAAACCAAGACCCTTCGTTCGGGAACTGCGGTTAAAGTCACCAAGTTTTCCATCGAGTCTATAGTCCTCAGCCACGGAACCGGAGGTGCTAGATACAGATCGGGGGTTGTCGTACATGGCGCAGCTGACGCAAAATATGTTTCACCTCAACCGCACAAGCCATCGTCGCACTACTGCATGCCGTCTGCAGACCTACCGATCCGTCAGCCCAACGGATCGGCTTAAGAAGAAAATCGCCGACATGACCTCCGTGTACGGCGACGTAGACCAAAAAAAGTGGGATGAGGTGTTGCCCTAGGTCACGTTCGCCTACAACACTGCGGTTCAAAATAACGACGGAGTTATACCTTTCCAGCTGGTACATAGCCGGAAGGTTACGACGATGCTCGACACGATGCCGCCCCACGAGCCAGCTAACAGTGGGAGAGACGAGTTCCAGGTGGTTGCCCATAGGGCCGAGGAAGTGCGCGAGCTCGCCCGACACAGGATTCAAGAGCAGCAATGTGTCGACGCTGGCCGCTACAACCTTCGTCATCGGAACGTTCATTTGCAGCCCGGAGACAGGGTGTGGGCGTCGACACCCATTTGTCGCCGCGGTCTCAGCAAGTAGCTGTTAAAAATGTACTCTTGGTACAGACTAATTCGTCGCCTCGGGGAGCTCAGCTGCGAAGTGGTTCCCGACAGAATGCAACCATCGTCGCGGCAGAACAATGACGACGACCATGGTGCCGACCACGACCCGAGGTGGTTCACGTCGTTCGTCTCAAGCCATTCTACACTCGATAGGGCTGTGGAATTTTTCTGTTCCAAAATACTCTACGTTTTCGAAACATTTTCTTATTCAGTTGCACAAAAATAAATTAGGAAGCACCGAATGTTTATTCCTCTTCCAAAATATTGCTAGTGGTCAGAACTACATGCCACATTTTCAGCACTAACTATATTTAAAAATTATAATTGATTTTTCTAAAAATGTCTAGGGGAAAATAAAAATGTAGATGGGAATATTTTCGCCCTTTTATGGTAATTAGCACCATAGAGTTCCATGTATTCGAGAGCTCTGTCGGCTGCACTTTTTCCCATTGAAAATATACGAAAATTATTTATAACTGGAATAAAAAAACGGTTAGTTCATCAACTTTGGCATCTGATTTGGTTCGCTAGGTCTACATTTTGGCGGAAAATGAGTGTTCGGCAATCCCTAGTTTGTTTTGGCGTTGGTAAAAACCGCAACTTTTTCTTTATTGGGGGGCACCTCGTAAATAAAGCAATTTTTTATACATAATATCCAATTTTATGTATTTAGAAAGCTAAGTTGGAGCTTTTTGGTGGCATCAAGGTTATTAAGATACGTTATGTAGGTCAAATGTAAGAACTTGCCACATCCAATTTTTTTTAGTTTTCATAAAATACTAGTGTTTTCTTTATTAAGCGCCATCTACTTAATTTTTTAAGTGTCATAGAACAGTTATTTTGCAGTGGTGCGAGAATTGAAAGCATAGCGAGCGGTCAAACAGGTTGAAGAAACTGACCTTTCTTCCTACAGGTGGAAGAAACGTCGGTTTTCGCCTTGGCCGCTTTAATGACCAATAATTTTAAATAAAAATATCCGCCAAGCTTGCCGTTGGCGCTGTCGTTAATTTGAAGAATTATATAAAAACATCTATATTTTTGTAGTTATAGTGAGTTAAAACAGTTCTAATAAAATTGTATTATGACAATAAAAAGCTGAAAATATATTTCTAGAAGTCTTATGCAGGATACCAGAACATTTGGGGCCAACATTTCATTAACGATGCGCCGAGAAGCCTTGTACGGAATTTCGCACTTTTCCAACTGCCCCTGATTCATACACGCGTACTTTAATGGCTCTTTTAAGACTTCCAATCTATGTTTCAACTTTTTGTAAATCCAAACTTGCATACACCCTGGCAAAGTACAGTACTTCCTTGATTTGACGTGGCCACGAGATAGTGCATTTATGGAACTTGTTCGGCTATTCCTTGGCCTTCTGGTAGAACTGCATTGTGAACTCTTCACTCCCCGACCACAACCCAGCCTGTCAAGTTAGCTAGCCAACTTCTCCAAATAAAAGCCAACTATTTTCTGAACAATGTCGTCGTGTAAACACGGTAGTTTTTGGGGTACCTCACGCTAAATATTTTCTAGATCGATGTTAGTTTTGCGCAGCACGGCATTCGGAAACCGGCTTTCCCAGGCCGCATGTAGTCTCACAGGATGAAGCTCCTAATGGTGGATCCACACGACAGAGACTTCTTCCACAGAGGGGATCAAACGTCATCGCTCTTCGAGGTCACCTGCGCCATATCGCGGATGCTTGCAAATCCCCGTACTACGCCGAATGTTAAAAATCACCCAATGACATCCGAAAAAAAAATATTATAGCGTTTAACAACAAGTTCGATCGCGTGTGCAAAAACCACGTGGGAAGCTGAAAGTCGTCCCAGTCTTACACCATACATCGTCAAAGCTGACAGTCTCACATTTCTCTTGTGGTGTACTAACTCGATGGAAATTTTTTGGGGTAGATGAATATACGTAACGGTGCTATAAGGTCGCGCGGTTCAAGTCACGAACGCTTGCTAATAACCATGTTCTGCGAGAATCCGAGGACACCTTTCCTTTCCTGCAGATTGTTACATCGCTTTGGTGAGAAAGGAACATGGCGTCGAACACATTGCTCGACGCCATCATCCTTGTGCTGCGAAAACAACTTAAACCAAAAGCACTTACACAGAGACAGGACACACACATGGCTGACTGTTCTTCAATACCTTTAACTTCTTGAACTTTCGATCTAATCTTTATCTTCAGCCTCTGTACAGTTACACGATTGCGAGATTAAATATTTTTGCTAATATTTGACCAATTCAGAGTAAATTATGGGTTTGATTTGAGCTGGTTGGTGTATTTTCACAAAGGTTGAAAACCAGCTTCGAATTCACTTGTCACATTCAATACGGTCATGTAAGCGGCATAATGCGTGAGGAAATCGCATCCCATTCAAGTCTTTAGACGGAGGTGGGGAGGTGGATCGAGACGGCGAATGCGCATTCTTCCAGCCCAAGTAAATGGAGGTCGCATCGCATTTCCAAACGAAGATGATTATGGGAACGAGTCCACTGCGGGAACGGGTGAACAGGTGAGAACATGGCGGCGGCCAACCTCGTCGGCGACGGCGGAAAGTTGTACCGTGGGGTCGCCCGCAGTTTTCTCGCGAGGAGAAACGCGAGCTTTTATTGCCGTCATATGTGAGCGGAATATAAGCTGAGCCGCTCGGTGAGGCCGGCCCCTGTCCAACCAAGTCTTGCGAATTACCCTTTTCGCGTCCGAAGAAGTTTCTAGAGGTTTTGGCGCAAGCACAAACGATGCCGGGAACTTCGAGCAATGCATGGCACCGTAGAACGAGCAGCTCGTACCTCGGTGCCGTTCCTGCCTGGGGTCGGGCCTTGGGGTCCGGTCATGGTTGGCGAGGTTTGGCGAGGCTAAGCTCGGTGACGTCCTCAGAACGATCTCGCTCGCCAGGACGTGCGCGCGCACGTCGGCTCTGTCCAAGAATGGCCCGACGACCCGTCTCGAAGCACAAAACGCTTGAGTTCGATGGTGCGCAGGTAACTTCCTCCACAGCATCGAAGACAGCGGCGTGGTCTTTACGCTCGTCGAAAGGGTCAAAATAGCCTCCGCGCGCGAAGCTCCGGAAAACGTGGTCACGTGACGCGGCTGGCGCCGGAAACGCAGTTCAAAATTAGAGCTTTGACACAGTGTGGCTCCACCTTCGCGAATAGGTTTGGTGCGCATTCATGTAAACGTTGCCACGTCGGAATCATTCGAAAGACGAATAGAGTTGATGGGCTGAAGTCGCATTCATGTAAACGCGGCTGATGACTCGTTGGTCGGATTGTTTCCTGACGGAGTCCTCGCGGGAAAAAACCAACCTTCAGCAATTGAAGCGAAAAGTGCATCCACCAAGCATACAACATAAAGCACAGCATTCGTTTCAATTAAGAACAAGCACTCAAACCACATAACAACACAACAAGCATTCAAACCACATAATTGATGATAAGGTACTTCTCATAAGAATGCGAAGCACGTAGCGCTCAACGCATACGTATCCCGGTAAAGATTACTGTTGCCCAAACTGCCGCGGCGACGACAGCTTGCGATGTGGGGAGTGACGTCACTACCCTTTCATATATAAAAGAACACGCCTATACTCCGTTTCACCTTACGTCCGGACGCAGCGGACGCTACGAGCTATCCTAGCCAATCCCGTTCTGTGGACGTAGCCCTTGATACGCTTTCCTCGCGTCGTTGTGCCCCCTCTCTAAGGTTACGTGGCACTCACACGGCCTTGGATTGTCTCCGATGGCTTGTAACATCCGCCGTGCTTGGACGTAAGGCGAAACGGAGTTCAGCAACTGATTTGATTGGTGTTGCAGCACCGCTATGGGTAGGCCACGCATAATTAGGACTCCCGAGCTTGAATACGAGGAGCGGCAAAGGGAAAAGGAACGGCAATTCGAACAGCAGCGACATGCTGCGACCAGAGGCGGCATTTGGTATAGTGCAGTGGGCCATCGTTGCAGGTGATACCACAGCTTCGCTGGCCAACCGCCTTCTCAGCGTGGATTGGAGCCCAGACTCTCTTAACAGTATAAGGCGGTAGACTGAAAAATCTACGTACACACCCTGTATAAGCTCTTTATCCTCGGGAGATTTTAAGATTTTTCGTTTCGTACTAAGAGTGGTTTTCGCTGACCTCTGTTTCTAAAGCCATGCTGAAAGTCGGACTGCATCGAGTGTTTTTTCAGGTAAGAAGTAAGTCTCAATTATAGTACCTTTTCAAGCCCTTTTAAAAGGTGGACAATAAGAAAATTGGTGAAATAATGTTTAAACAGATTTGCATTGCCGCGATTAATTATCATTACAACTTTGGCAAGTTACATCTCTCTCTCTCTGAAAAACACCAGAAGAAAGTAATGCTTTAAAGACATACGCTAACAAACGTGTAATTATTTCAAGAACGTATTTGATTGCCGTAATATTAAAGCCGTTATCGTCACCACTTTTACAATTTTCTAACTTTGAAGCCACGGAAAGTTTGTCAAGTTCCTCTCTAAGGCATAAAAAAGAGTCTATAAGTTGCCGTATATTGTAGCTACAAAAATAAGACTCCGATAGCAGCCCCCTAACATCATCTGCAATGCTAAACCAGTGGCAATTAAAACCATTCGGCAACAACACCGGGAAACAATATTCCCATGGCAAGTTATTTTCTCTAATCTAGGATGGTTTCAATTTGGATGGATTACCATATTAATTATTTTCCGGAGAGAGTTTGCATGTTTGGTATTTTCACTTTCACATAGACGAATATAATAGGTACTCTTTGTGCGCCTCGGTGAAGTAACAAACTTGTTTCGGCAAATCATAAAAGTCTCCAGATCGTCTGTTTTTTTTTTTTCTTGTTTTCAAGAACTGCTGATAAAAGCCATTTTTCTTGTCAGTTTTACCGAGAAGGTCTTTTGTCACTCATGGCTTACGTATATTTGTGGATCTGTTGACTGTCTGATATGAAAAATATACATCATAAAGTCTCTAAATATACCTGTAGAAATTTTTTCTACACCAGGGTTGCGTCTGTTGGCAGATATATAGGATTCCATTCAACAAAAAACCAAAACGTATTACATTTTTCTAGCCCACTCTCTGTTATTTGTAAAATCTGAGATTTATGCGTCAGCATAAATTCTGGCAGATGGTCGCTACTAATCTCAGTGCCAATAACGTCCGTGCTCTGAGGCCTGATAACTAACATAGAAATCGATGAATGTCGAGGTTGCTGATATAATCCTTGTTGCTACTGTCGCCATTTCTTAAAAATCATTTGCAACAACTGACTAAAGGTCTTGCTTAGGCTTTTAATTTTCAAACAAATTGATACTAAAATCTCCTCCAAGAAAAAAATATATACATGTTTTCTACCACGATACTAAACAAAGACATCACAAAAATCGAAAAGGATGACCCATTGGTGGATCCTTAGAGAATGCATTAGCAAGAACCTTGAGAAACGCCAGTGGCCTCCGCGGCCTGGCGCTGCGTTCGCTGTCCACCGGTTTCGGCCAACCGTTTCCTTCGTTCAACAGTACGCCTTGTTTGGCCGCCTACTTGGGACAGTGCTAGTATTTGGTTAAAACGCCATTCTGATGCACGAAGCTTTGGCATTTACGCTCCACCCATCATCAAGTTTAGACTCGCCCAACATCCGCGCGCGCTTTGGCTTCCACCCCGTGACGTCGCCTCCCTCTCAACTTTGTCCCTCACTACTCTACTCCTCTCTATGCGGGCGCTTCCCTATCCACTATTTAGTTCACAGATGGAATCGGTCAGCTTTTCCCTGTCATGTGGGTGTTGATATTAACGCATTAATAAAGCCGTACAGAATCCCGGGAGGCGGACAATATGCAACTGCAAAGACATTTCTGCCAGAAAGCAGACAAAAAGATTTGAAATCATACCTAACCTGAGTGAATTCCTGTACAAGTTCTCAATCAAAGTTATTGTGTACAAACAATGCCACAACATCACCCTTTTTTCACGACAAAAACATACGGCATAAGGAAAATACATGAATAATCAGAATACCGAATTTCTGAAGATACGATGGCAAATACAACTAGGACAGTCAAATAGTAAAATAAGGGTTGTCGCGTTTTGCTTTAGCTGATCGAACGTTCAAATTAAGGAAAGATAACTTTATCGGTTGCCTTGACTCAGCATAGCTTGCAAAATCAACTGGATTAATTGCCATTAAAAACCTTGAACGCCAAAAAACAGATTCGCCCACAAAGATACTTAATAGGAACTAAGGGCACGCATGTCATCTTCACAGTGGTTTACGTGAGCTCTTGCCATTCTTAATGTCGGAAATACACCGTACAATTATTGTACCACACAAACAGAAAGTTCGTGGCTTTCGCTCATTTCCTTGCTTGCCAGAGCATAGCCCTTCGTTGTTTGGTCATGTTTTTTGTAATATATAGGTGCTCAGACCCAGTGGCGTCACTTGGGTTAGCGGCACCCTAGGCGGTAACCCGCGGCGACCCCCCCCTCCCCGCTCGTCGCCTGCCGTGACACACCCCGGAGCACTGCACCCGGGGCGGTCCGCCCCCTCCGCACCCCCTTGTGACGCCACTGCTCAGACCCAGAGTCACTGCTCAGCGCCCTTCTTTTGTTTAACCAGGCATCCTTAGTTTTTTGTCTAGCAAGCGTACAATAATGCCTGGGATCTTCCCCGGCCTTGATGGCAATCTGTACATTGTCACAACGTCCTCTAATTTAGATCATTAACGCTGAGTTTTAAACTCAAACCACTTACGATGTGACAAAATATCCTCTTTTTACGTCATGCGGACACCATAAATTTCCAAGTTCCGACGTCTGTTTCTTCACTGAATGTCATTCAGCTCTGGCTTCAACTACTGAATTTTTCCCACCACTTCTGCGCCTTCGATTGCCTGGAGACGCTTCTGAAGGTCCTTGTTGTCGTTATTCTGACCTTCAATACGCACTAAAACGTCCTCCTACTGTTCAGAGAGCACCTGTACTCTGTGTTCAATGCTTTCTACCGTTTCCTTGGGTGACAGTAAGGTGTTCGGTTTTTTTATTGATTCCACCAACATGATTGACATATCCTGATTTTCTTCTTTTATTTGCACCCTGACGTTATGTCCCTTCCTTAGTCGTCTTACAGTTTAAGCATTTCCGGTTATTTTTCACTCGTCCCCTTTTCCTTAAACGCCGATGTCGTGACTCCTGAGCACTCCTAAAACAGTAAGAATCACTACATTCACCTTAATTCAAAAGGTAAACTTCCCCAGGCACATCATCCTGGAATTCATGACACGAGCTCATGCTCATAGTGTGCACCAATAAAAAACAAACTCAGAAAAACCCAAATCTTTGCGGCAACGACAACAGACAAAGGCAGAAACGTTATGGAATCATATGTCCAGACCGATGGCGGGCGTGGAAAAAACAAAACAATAAAAAGTTGCATAAAAAAATAGAAGAAATGAAACGACGAGGTGGAAGGCTCTGTAGCGCCATTGGACCAGTATTGGGCCTTCGAGCAAGTGATGCCTCCGGTGTTCGTAACGCCTCTTTACACCGGGTGATGTTCACACCACGCAACTGACGGCTGAAATCGCCCAGTACTAGGGTGTTCGGCAGTTTCAGATGATATTGAACATTGGGTAAATGGTCGACATGTTTTAATTATGTTGATATTTTACATGGTGTCGCCCAGTTTATACTATGAACACATCCAAAAAGCTTTTTAAACAAAAAATGAAAGCGGTTTACAACTCCCTGTAACGCCGGATTAGAGCGCAGCTCTTGAGGAGGAGGAGGGGAAGGGTACTGAGGGGAGGGTATACCCCTCCTCCCTCCCACTCACCTCCTCATCCTCCCCGCTACTCCTCCTCCCCTCCTCCCTCCTGTTCCTCCTTCTGCTCCTCCTCCCTCCTCCTTCAAGCTCCTCCCCTCCTCTCCTCCTCCCCTCCCCTTCTCCTCCTCAGGAGGGCACGTGACCTCAGGGGGTCACATGACCTCAGGGGGTCACGTGACCTGAGAGGGGTCACGTGATCTCAGGAGGGTCACTTGACCTGAGGGAGGGTTCTTGTGACTTCAGGAAGGTGGTCACTTGACCTCACAGTTACGCCGACGCCGAGGGCGACGCCGCTCAAGCCGGAAACGGGCGCCTAAGAGCTGCGCTCTAAAAATAAAATATCCGAACATAAAAGGTTTTTGATCAGGAAGAGCTATGCTGTCACTGGCATTTACATGCACGACGGTGTGATCTTGTTTGTTAGTAAATAGCTTAAGTAATGACATCACAGAATTTTAGAATAAACGATCCAAAAGCTTTGCGTAAGCAAACAATAGCGTCGTCACCAGTGCGCATGCGCCAAGCCTAAACTGCGTTTTGGGTTGGCGCATGCCGAGCATTTTGTGTCTGTCCACGCACAAATTTGGGCACGTTATTTTAAAACTTGCGATTAAAAGTCAATTAATTTTGAGAAACAATATCCGGGTACATGTAAGTTGTCCTAAGTAATATAGCTAATTACACTACTTATATTTCATAAAAACTATCAGACATGGCACCTTAAGCGACTGTCTGCGAACTGCCTGTCGGCTTTAGAATATGCAACTGCAAAGACATTTCTGCCAGAAAGCAGACAAAAAGGTTTGAAATCATACCTAACCTGAGTGAATTCCTGTACAAGTTCTCAATCAAAGTTATTGTGTACAAACAATGCCACAACATCACACTTTTTTCATGACAAAAACATACGGCATAAGGAAAATACATGAATAATCAGAATACCGAATTTCTGAAGATACGATGGCAAATACAACTAGGACAGTCAAATAGTAAAATAAGGGTTGTCGCGTTTTGCTTTAGCTGATCGAACGTTCAAATTAAGGAAATATAACTTTATCGGTTGCCTTGACTCAGCATAGCTTGCAAAATCAACTGGATTAATTGCCATTAAAAACCGTGAACGCCAAAAAACAGATTCACCCACAAAGACACTTAATAGGAACTAATGGCACGCATGTCATCTTCACAGTGGATTACGTGATCTCTTACCATTCTTAATGTCGCAAATACACCGTACAATTCTTGTACCACACAAACAGAAAGTTCGTGGCTTTCGCTCATTTCCTTGCTTGCCAGAGCATAGCCCTTCGTTGTTTGGTCATGTTTTTTGTAATATATGCGCTGCATTGAAGAAAATAACGAGACTTCATTTGGGACTTGTAGCATGTGAGCGTTGATTATTTTATGGAAATGCTAACTTTGAACTTATCTTCTACTGTTGTGTCTTTTGATGAAATGTCCAGAAGCAAGGGATATGCATTGGGACACGAGTTGCACCAGTGTTGTGTGATATATTTTAAGCTGAATGTGAGGTACGGGTTTTAGTTGAGCTATTTGGTACATATTGTTGGCAATGTGAATGTCCAGTCCTTCTCTTCGTGAATGTGACACGGGAATCGCTGAGTGCCTAGACATGGGGGAGAGCTTCAAGGTTCTCTTTGCATAGAGAACCTCTGTCCTTGGCCGTGGCATCCAGATAGACTGCGTTTTTCTTGATTTCTCTAAGGCCTTCGATAAAGTTTCTCACCGGCTACTCCTTTTAAAATTTAGCAACCTCAACATTGATCTAAACGTGCTACGCTAAATAGAATCGTTTTTAACCAACCGTTCTCAATTTGTGCATGCTAATGGTAATAACTCTTCACTTTCTCCCGTAGCATCTGGAGTTCCCCAGGGTTCTGTTTTAGGTCCGCTACTTTTCCTCATCTATATTAATGATCTGTCTGATTGTATCTCCTCTAATATTAGTTTATTTGCTGATGATTGTGTACTATATAGAGAAATAAAATATAACTCCGACATCTCTGTTCTCCAATCTGATCTTAACTCTGTATCTAACTGGTGCGACAAGTGGTTGATGCAACTCAACCTTAACAAATGCAAATCCATGAGAGTTTCCCGTCATACTAGCATATGCTCGAATTACTACATTGACGACATTCGCTGCAGTTTGTGTCATCTTACAAATACTTAGGTGTTTACATAACCTCTGATCTTTCCTGGGAAACTCAAACTAACTACGTAACTAACAACGCCAATTGCATGCTTGGATATCTCAAACGAAATTTTTCAGTCACCAGTGTAACTAAAACTCCTTTTATATACTACTTTAGTACGAACTAAACTTAAATATGCATGTTCTATCTGGGACCCCAGTCATAACACTATCATTGCAACATTGGAATCAGTTCAAAATCGTGCAGCACGATTCATACTTTGGAAAAATAATTGACTCCAACCAAAAATTAAACTCGGACCCAACTTTTCAAAACCGGTTCGGTTCCTTCTTCAGGGGCGATTGATCTCGTGCGTGGGAGCAGCCTCGTCTTCTTTGGTGGTACGAATATCTCCTGATGGCGCTTCCGCCTTGCCATCGAGTCTTTTTCTAATCACGTGTCGTAGTCCACTTACATAAACAGATGGTAAGGTACCCATAGATCTGTTGATATTTCCTGGTGTATTTTGGATGTGCCATGATTCAAGGTGATGTCTTTTTCGGAGATTGGTTTCAACATCAAGAACGGACGCGTTCGCGAAGTCTATCGGATGGTCAAAAGTTTCACAGTGCTCCGCAAGAGCACTGCGTTCTCGGTCGAATTTGCGTACATCGTTCTTGTGCTGGCGTAACCTTTCCATAAAGTTCTTTGATTCGCCGATATAAGATGCAGGACATTTTAAGCAGGGGATCCGGTAAACAATTCCCGGTGCTTTTTTCTTCGGGGGCGATCTTTGGATCTTGTTGGATGAACAAGGTTCATCCAACAAGTCACCAAACGTACGGTTCACGCTCGCCAAAACCCACAACCAAAGGGAGCTGCGCCGCATCGCCACATCACGCGCATCAGCGTTCCCTACGTTCCAGGTACTAGCGAAACACTATCACGGGTGCTCGCTAAACAAGGCATTCACGTAGCTCACCAACCGGTCTCCACTCTTGGACGTTTCATGCCAAGACCAAAAGATCGCCCCCGAAGGAAAAAGCACCGGGAATTGTTTACCGGATCCCCTGCTTAAAATGTCCTGCATCTTATATCGGCGAATCAAAGAACTTTATGGAAAGGTTACGCCAGCACAAGAACGATGTACGCAAATTCGACCGAGAACGCAGTGCTCTTGCGGAGCACTGTGAAACTTTTGACCATCCGATAGACTTCGCGAACGCGTCCGTTCTTGATGTTGAAACCAATCTCCGAAAAAGACATCACCTTGAATCATGGCACATCCAAAATACACCAGGAAATATCAACAGATCTATGGGTACCTTACCATCTGTTTATGTAAGTGGACTACGACACGTGATTAGAAAAAGACTCGATGGCAAGGCGGAAGCGCCATCAGGAGATATTCGTACCACCAAAGAAGACGAGGCTGCTCCCACGCACGAGATCAATCGCCCCTGAAGAAGGAACCGAACCGGTTTTGAAACGTTGGGTCCGAGTTTAATTTTTGGTTGGAGTCAATTATTTTTCCATTATCACTTCCCAACCAGACAGACGTCTGTCGAAGATGTTTACCTTCAAGATTCATACTTTGTAATTACCATCGTACATCCAGTGTTGCTGTAAAGAAAAATAGCCTTGGTTTACCCATACTAATGAAGCAAATACGCATTTTTCGGCTGACCTTATTTCATAAGATTTACCATAATAACCCTTTCATGCGCCGTGAACTTCTAACGCCACCCACTTATGTGTCATCCCGCGCAGATCACCAGTACAAAGTCGGTATCCCCAATTACAAACCTAACAATTGTTATAACTATTTTGTTCCTCGCACTAGCTCTGATTGGAATCGCCTTTCCGCTTACATAGCCTCCATAACCAGTATTATTGATTTTAAAAATGCCTTGTTTGTCAGTTTTTGATTAACTATTTTCTAGTTGGTTTTACCGTTATAACATTGTATAAATTTTTTGAAGTGTATGAGCAAGCGTGCATTAATTACTGTATTCTATTTTATGTATCAACAACTGTACCATAGTCACCTATCCCCCTCCCACTCCCCTCTGTAATGCCCTTCGGCGCCTTGAGGGTAAATAAATAAATAAATAAATAATATAATATTATTTATTGGTGCTTGTGCCACAACCCAACGCCTGCATCGAAACCTTATCAACAAAACGATAGATTTGTTTTTCAGAAAATCATGTGGTCTAATTTTTAATAACCAAACCAAGGTATCTAAGAGGCCGCAGTTCTTGTATTTAAACTGGTACTTCAAGAAGGATCACGTACGCTGGAAGTGTGAGCCACGCTCAAAGAAAGGCGTTTTGTTTCTTTCGTCTGCCCACTTCAAATTATGAAACGAGGCATTGCATCTTTGTTTATGAGAGCTTACCTTAATAAGTCGTGCAAGCATACTATGGGAGAGATCTTCTCTGATAAGGTTGGCCACTTTAAATTCGAGAAGTGTTGTAAGTTGGGCCAGTTGCTATGATGACGTGGGGAACAAAACAGCGCAGAGAGTGCTTGTCTTTATGTGCGCTCTTCCGTTCTCCGGGCCGCTTTAAATTAGCGGGCTCTCTAACACGTTTCTCGAAAGAAGTTGCAAAAAGCATTGTTTGAGGGTACAAAGAAAGGGATAAGAAAGAAGCAGCCGCCCAGAAGAAAAAAAAAGAAAAAAGACAAGGCACATGGTAATCCAATAGGTCCATAGGCTGTCCCACAACCTCAAGAGAGTTGTTGCACACTTCGAAGTGCCTGGGGTGTTCTCTGCCACGCCTAAATTGTCGAGCCTGTGCTCAAAAGTAAAAACGACAACAACAACAACAACAACAACAACAAATGCATCTGCTAAGAAACACGCCATGCGTTGATTGTCCGAAGTCAGTTTTCTACGAAATACCCATGACTTGTGGTAGAACCTACGTTGATCAAACCAGGAGGTGTATAAATGATAGTGCACGTGAGCATCCCCTGTCAGAAGCTCCCCATCGCGCAATCTCGCCATGCATTCTGATAGGTGCCCTTGTGCATATAATATTGAAGGTTACGTATTTTTCAGACGCTTTTTAGTAAACAAACTTTCTAGCCCACGTGGCCGTTTTACGACACTAGACTAGTTTTCTTCAAAAAGGACCCATTCTGGAGACGGTGAAAATTTGAAGACACGCTTACAATCCTGAACGTGTGAGTGTATACGTTCGAGGTATTAGTGAGAAAAATAAATGTGGTCACGGGACACATATTCCTCTACCTACAGAAGATATCTCTCAGCCAAGCAAGGTCGCTAAACCCCGACGCACGCAAGACGACGGGTATTCGACAGAGCGTTGCCCTCAAGAACACGGTTGTTTTTGTAGTCAAGTAGCCGACACACTTCCCACTAGGCGTACCTTTATCTCAAGCAGGGTAAAGAGATGTCATTTGTATTTTCACCACTCTACACGTATCAGATGTCTGTGTCTGGAGTTTTTCTGCTGTGATCGACGTCGCGACATAAAGGTTTAAAAGGCACTTCGGAAACCAGAAAGCTTGTCGCATATTTTACTCGGAACTTGTAGAATTACACGGGATCGTCCTAGACAGAGAAAGAAAACTTACAAGCTATACTAGAGTCTTAACGAATTATTATGATAGCAAATTTTCATCCAGATACTTACGCACGAATCAATGACTGGATGAAACAGGAAAACCTCAACGCCTTGACGAAGACAACCTTTCGAAAACCTGCTATCCAGTGTGAACAGATCCTTGACGTTGGTTGCGGGACGGGGGAATTTACAAGGGATGTGCTACTGCCCAGTCATCATTCGTGCAGCAATATTGTTGGCATTGATGTATCATCAGCAATGGTAGACTACGCGAGAAGAAATCACGGACATTCGCGTATCTGCTACGAGGTCCTTGACATAACCACGCCGGACGTGTCGGTATTTCTGGATGAACACGGAAAGTTTGACCGGATTTACTCCTTCTTCTGTCTGCAGTGGACAAGAGACCAGGAGGCGGCTTTTAGAAACTTCGGTAGGCTTTTGAAAGAAGATGGAGAGTGTCTACTTTTGTTTTCCGCTCCATTTTATCTGTACGACGTATGGCTCGAGATGGCCGGAATGGAACGCTGGAAGGGCATCCTTGGTGTGAGTATAAAATTCTTCTTGAAAAAAATATCAGAATCGCTAACTAGACATTTACCACGGAAGATCCATGTAGAGCGCCTCTACGAATTATACGTATGCCTCCATTAAAAAGGTGACTAGTTAGCGCTTTCTGTATTTTTATTTCCTTGTGAACCATCTTAAACCAAAGTTTTAATGTTGAATTATGGGCCCATGAATGCGAATTGTGCTGCACTGATATTTTTGTATTCTCGGAGCAGGACCTCAAAGACATCTTTCCAGACATCTGGCATCGCGATCCGTCGCCAAGCCTAAGCGACCTTGAAACTTCTCTTCGGAAACTGATTGTCGACGCAGGAATGACAACCCTCGCATGCGAGGTGTACTTGACAGAAGTCTACTACCCCACTCTTGAAGTCGTTCTGGGTGAGTTGTGTGTTTTTTTATAGGAAAGTTGAACAAAAGGATACGCAGAGGACATTTAGTGCTGCGCTGTGTTACGCCAGTTCGGCTCTTTGGCTCAGTAACCGTGTGTATCGCTAGAAGACATGCCAATGTGGTTTACGCAAAATCCCATTTGAAGTAAGGCCTTATCGGATAAGGAAATTTTTCTTCGACAAACGCGCAGATTTATGGCACTAACAAATAGAGAAGCCGCTAACATATGTTTTATTATGTAGTTCGAACATAGCACAGGTTCGAATTCGGGAAGCTTGAAGTGTTCAAGGGCTTTCAAGGCTTGCGTTGAATTTTTCCCAATTGTCCTAACATCTTTAAAAAAAAACGGGGAAAAAATTTCGAATTTTTTTAGACTCTGAAGACTCATACATGTTTGAATATTGTGATTCTTAATTCATTTTTTTTAATTTTCTATCGATTCAGTTTTAAGTTTTAAATAATGCAACTTCGCTTAACGATGTTCAGAATGTTTGGAAAGATTAGGTTTTGCCCTTTTGAAGCTAAAATGCTGCTTTGCGTGGCACGTGGGACTATCAGAGCCGTGTGCAGCATTTTTCCACAAACTAAGCTGAACGATGAGGCTAAAACAACTCCTCTCCAACCTCGCTGCGCCACTTTGGACATCTATTTTGTCTTTGTTTAAAACAGCAGTTCACAACTGTGGCAAAACTGACCGAATGGACGGCTGAATCGCAGGGTTTTCTCAAAGTTCCCACTCTAGTTGAAAAGAGTTCACCAATATAGATAAGACGAGCTAGCTTTTCTCCTTGTGCCATGTAGCTCATGAACGCCTTTGGTGGGGCACATTCCCAGGTCCATGTTCGTGCTAGTAGGCATGAATAATGAGAATCGCAGTCGCCACTGACCTCATCAATATTACTGCTCTTTTCTAATCTTTATTGCTCAGACGTCCAATGTATTTCTATCGGCACTCTCGAATTTATCGAATCAGTGTCTTTCGAATGAAGAGAGACGTCTGCGGTTAAGCGACTAAAGTGGACTGCTTCTTGCGTGATCATAAATCGGGGCCCTACTGATATTGTTTCAAAAACGTTGGCGATATATTTATGCTGTATAATGCATAAGGATTAACGGTTCAACTAGAGTTAGGAATGTCGCCTCCACTTTCTTCCAGACGACACGGAAGGGCAGTGTGGCGCCCGGAGCGTCGGAGGGGAATTGTCTTGGCCTCAGCGTGCATCACAGTTTGCAGAAAGATGAAATAGGCTGCTCTGATAGTACTGTGCACCTCGCAAAACAGAGGTTCAGATCATATTGGCTCTGATAGTAGAGGGTGTCTCTGGAAACGCTGGTCAAATCATTCCTGCGAAATGTGCGCATAGCTCAAAAAAAATGTTAACGTGGTATTCGTGTCTGCCCAGGGGCCTATTTTGGAAAGTCTATAAAGTTCGGTATAATTAGGGGACTAACTTATTTTGGATAATAAACTGTTTAATGACTAAGTTTACATTATAGTTTCCATTCGAAGCTTTCCTAGTATCAACAAAATACATGAATCACCCAAGTTTAAAAAAAACACAAAATACTACATCTTTTTTGTAGTGTATCGAGTGTTTCGATTATGGGAGAGTGGGAACAATTAGAAATTTGCCAACTATGGTACACTTGGCACAGTCAGTTCGCTGGTGATCATCAAATAAAGCGTGAACAGAGTGAACCCGAGGCATTTATCTTATTCTGTCGAATGGTAGAGGACTCCGAAATTAGGGATGAAACGTATTGTGTAGAAAAATATACTGTTTCTGTTCATTACTCCGGCTTCCTGTTACGATAATACATATATATGTGGAAGCGATATCTTATACTTTAGAACGCACCCAATATGCGTTAAATTTGATTTCGGCAAAAATTGTGTAATATAACAATCTGCCGAAACTTAGTGTAACGCAATACGATATCATTGCGTGCCTAATTAACTTGTTATGAATACATATTGCATAGCAAACCAACTATGGTAAAGCGTGGAAAGAATTACAAGGAATGGAAACTGAAGATAAGAAGCAAATGTAGAAAGAATGTACACTGTTGGGTAAATGAAGGTAGAATGCTTCACCGTGTCAGTTGCACAACTTATAGAGTTCGTGTTTATTACTATTACAATGGGTCTGATGTCGAAACAAGTTGGTCGAAATGCTTCCGATACCTGGTGGAAGTAAAAGCATTTAAAGTTTTAATTTGGGAAAAGAAGACGCCTCCCAACACGGTCTCGTATTAATCCTTCTCACAGGAGGGCAATAGGCCAAAAGGAAGGTCTCACTACGGAACACAGGCATGTGGCGTGCTGTTTATATGAGAGAAGAAAGAACGAATAGTCGTGTAGTACCAATAGTGGGCAAGTTCTTTACAACTGAGGTTGATATTCCATGCAGCCGTGCTTGTTCCAATCGTTTTGGTGAAGTCGGGCACATCAGAGGAGGAGACATCGAGCATGAGAAGCGAACTGTCGTCCAGGCTGATGATGAGATTCAAGATGACGCCCCATGGTTGCAGCGTCCCCGTTGATCTATTTCTTTTCCACACGAAGAAGGGCCTCCGAGAAGCTCCTACCGACTTGTAAAGCCATATGAAATCTTATAAAGTACTTTGAGGGTCATTTGAAGCTTGTCTTGGTACTTAGCCCCTTGGGGCTCACTGCATCTCAAGTTGCAGTGAGACATGACAAACGAGTATCCCTCCCTGAAACGAGTATCCCTCCCTGGTGTGTTGTGTGATGACATGACATTTGTTGAATAGGAGCTGTGCTACGGACGTACCCTGCAATGCAGCGGTCAATCCTGGTTTCCAACACCGTGTCCTGTCTGTATCCGGTGTGGGCAAGATACGACACGCCCCGCGCTTTCACCCAGGACGGTAGCATGCTATCCTGGCACCCCACCGCTCCTGTCCAGCTTCTTGACACCATGGACATGGCGCCCGACTAAAAAAAAGGCAGCTGTGTTGGCTGCAGTGACACTGCTGCTGGGCTGGTAGGGGGCAGGATGGTCTTTCCCCATGCCAGCTAGAGGAACATGGTGGAACAGCAACTAAGGCCCGAGTTATGGATATGTATAAATAATGCAACAGTGTTAGCAGGCCTTATGAAACAAAAGAAACGGAGGTCATATTCTGCCAAACTGAAGAAGAAGGGACATGCTACTATGGGCGCATTGCTATAATGCAGCAACTTGAAAACAGGTAAAACTAAAACTGGTGTATGAGGCCAGTGCTCGTAATAAAACACAGAACTCTTTCCAAGGGGACAAGATGATGGTTTCCCAGAAAGCGAGCAGGGTAAAATTGGGTGTGGCACCGAAATAATTTCTTAATATAAACACGACGTTCTGTTTAAAGATTTATAAAAATGTCAACAGTGCTTTAAGATCAATAGAGGAACTAGTTAACTGTCAGTTGTAAGTAATTGTAAGCAAGTTAAATTGACAGCTGATGGGAAGGAGGCGCGGGTGTTGGGTCCGCCCGAGTTGATTCTACCAAAACACCGAAGGACAGGTCAGTGCTCTTGTGCCGCGGAGGCGCGACAGAGATGAAGGCTACTTTCGAGGGCGTCACCAAATTAACACGACATTGGTCACAACACAGCCGATATGCAGCAAGTGTCGCAGAGAAACTCGCCAGTAATTCTGAATACTTCTCCTATAATTTCCCAGGCTTTGTTCTTAGCGTCCTTATCTTGGTAGCCTGACTGCATCTTATGATATAAAAAGCGGAACAGTCGCACAGTTTCGAGAAACCGCTTCATTAGGAAAGGCATTGGGCGAAATATGGGTAGCAGACGAAACGAAACAACGCTACGCTCCTTGGCAACGTGAAAGACGCGCAGAGAACCAGCTTGCGCGTCGCCATGGCATCGCAGCGTCACTGTCACGCCACCTCCCATCTGCTCCTTTCTTCTGCGGCAAGGAGTGGCGACCTCTGAACCGCCGAAGGACTGGTTGGCTTGGCGAAGCCGTCCGGCGCGTCGCTGAAGGCGAAAGCTGGTTTCGGTCGGGCCTTAAGCCTTTTCATCCACGTTCATGCCCCTCCTCCTTCGTGCCCACTCCTCCTCCCCTCATCCTCCTCCAACCCCTCCTGCTATTCCTCCTCCTCGCCTCCCTCTCTCTGACTCTCCCCCTCCTCCTCCCCTCCTCCTGTTCAGTGCCCTCCGATCCTCCACCTCCGTATTTTCCCTCCTCGTCCCAGTTTCCCCGCTAAATTTAGCGGAAAATTGAAACCAAATGACCTGAACAACAATTCAGTATCCCCGCTAAATTTAGCGGGTAATATGGCGTCACATGACTTGGTGCCAGGTCAACTATGATCAAATTGAGTTGCTCTGCTAGATTTAGCGGGAAAATTAACGTAACATTACCTCAACACCAATTCGATTCCCTCCTAAATTTAGCGGAGAATTGAATTAGAGTTGAGGTCATGTGACGTCAATTTTCCCGCGAAATCAAGTGGAGGAACTGAATTTCACCACTAAATTTAGCAGGGAATTGAAATGGTGATGTAATTACGTGACGTGAATTTTTTCCGCTAAATTTAGAGCTGTTACGCAGACGCCTACGCCGATGCCGACGCCGACGCCGCGAAAAATGAAAACGGGCGCCTAAGAGCGGCGCTCTAAAATGAGTGCCAGGATTCATCACTGCAAGCTGTGAGCCGGGCGCGAACTTGATGGGATCCCATGCAGGTGGCTGGGCACAGGGTACTGAAAGAGACAGAAACGTAAGCCTGAGTTCAAGTGAAAGATTGCAGAAGCCACGTCTCTACCAGTTCGCACTAGGCCACCTCATACCACTCTAATTTGAAATATTCCTTAAACCTTTCGTGGGCGGTGGGAAGTATACTTCGCAATATAAATATTGGCATAAATATGTTCGTAGGGAAGCTCGCTTCCCATCTGCAGCATGTGGTGCCCTCTGTTAGGATGTTGTTGTACCAAGAAATAATACGTTGTATCTTTCCCAACACGGGGAGTACTTTTGTTTTTATATTATATCCCGCCAACTGCGTGCGCCGGACGTGCCAGGTGCCGGAGGCTTTGTTCTTTCTTCGCGTTTGTCCCAGACCCGAAGTCCGCATGTCCATCGATAAAGGTAACTGTGTTTGTCAGGCATTTGGCCTTTCCGATCTCAAAGAAAGCTATAAGCTACAAAGTTTCAAGCGTAGTATGATTGAACGAATATATAAACCAACGAATGGATGCATGAATGAATGTATATGGCAAACGACATACATGTCTTTATCTCAAGAACACAGAAAGATGAGACGAAGACGACTGTCAGCTGCCCCTTGGTTGTTGCGACCTACAACCAAATAATGGGAGGCGATAAGTTCGACCAGCTGCGCGAGAGGTACGCCATCAGACGCCGTGCACTCAAATGGTGGCATAGGATTTTTTTCATTTCTTCGAGGACCTTTCTAATGACAATGCCTTCGTTTTGTACAACACCGTGGGGTTGCAGAAAAAGATCAGCTTTCTTTTAGACTGAAGCTCGTAAGGCGATTCATCTGTGGACACACGTAACGCAATAAGCGAGGGAGGACACCGTCATTCCTTTCTAAGAATATGGGTGTGCCCAAAGAGGACAGGTTGATCGGAGTAAGACAGCACTTTCCAATCAAACACTCCGACTACCGCCGATGCAGGAACTGCAGCACCAAGGAGCATGAAAAAGAACCAGATACACATGCACTGCGTGTTCTGTACCCCTCTGCGGAGAGCCATTCTTCCGACAATTTCACGGAAAGTAGCCCACATATGTTCTGTGAGAAGTACGCTTCCCACCCACGTAAAAAGAACTACGCTTGTAATAAAAATTAACTTTTTGCTGAATTGTGATACTTTATCAATGTAATGTGTGAATTAAAAAAATGAAGTTCCATACTCCTTTTATAAAATTTGACAACGAAAGGGTTTACTTTTATCTTTAGTAACTGTCAGTTCTCTCTTACGCTTGCCAATAATGAATATCAAAATAAAAAACGGCGTCTTTTCGTCGCCCTTGAATTAACTAGTTGATTAATTGGTTCATTTGCTTTACAAGTATAAATTCTCAGAAAGGCCTACCAATGTTCTTTTACATTTACTTTTTTTTATAATGGCGCTCCTCCAAAGAACTCGCACTTAGGAAACTTTCTTCTCCAGCAAATATTTTTCATTTTTTTTTATAAAATAAACGTGAGTATTCTAGGAGATAATAGTACGGCCCTGTAAAATAAATAGATGCGCAGGAATGACACCAGGGCCGGCTTGCAAGAAGAAGCCTCTTAGCTGAAACTAAAAGAATAAGCCTTGTTATAGCCTCCTAAACTGACAAAAGCGTGGCAGATCGTTACGAGAAGCGGCCGCCAAAATGGAAAAGATGAAGCGGCAGACAACGGATGAGAGGAGAGCCACGTGACTGGCGCTTTGCTGCGGCGAGCCGCCTAAACACTCTTCTCCCGAGTGAACAAGTGTGTTTCGGGTCCTCGCCGCTGCAAAAGCTGTGCGCTCACGTCCAGGTTCCCCTTCAGGTTCCCCGAGAAATTGCTCTTTGATAATCTGTGCATGCCAGATCCTGGCCATCCAAATCTGCGACCGGGCACTCTATGGCTCCGTCGTCGAACTGGCAGGCTTTGTGAGTATAGACGAGGCTATGGCACTGCAGAAGCCAGCGCACGAGCGGAGTGTCATGTGAAGCCGAGCCTCAAGCGCTCACGCGCCCTAGGCTAGGCATGCTTTCTTTCACAGTCTAAGCTAAGCCGGCTTGCTAGTCCAGTGTCTCAGCCGTTACTGGGAGAAAGAGAGCACTCGAAAAGCAGGTGCGCGCGAGTGTCTTGAGACGCGGTTCAAGTCCCGCTCAGCTCATGCGCTGGCTTTGGCAGTGCTTTCTTTCACCCAGTCTCAGCTGAGACGTTGGTTCCCAATGGCCGGCTTGCTAGAACAGCGTCTCAGCCGAGAATGGGTGAAAGAAAGCACTGCAAAGGCTGGGGCGCGCGAGCGTCTTGAGACGCGGTTTGACTCCCGCTCAGCTCGTTCGCTGTCTTTGGCAGTGCTTTCTTTCACCAAGCCTCGGCTGAGACGCTGTTTCTAGCAAGCCGGCTCAGGCGTTTACTGTTGTTTTGTTAACCCGACTTGTCCTAACTCAGAAATCAACCGATCTAGATTAAAATATTGATGGTGATGAAAGAAATTATTTAAATAGTCTGAAGGTCAATTCATCAATTGCGTAGCCCTACTTTTGCAACATCTTAGTTATAATCTCCCCATTACAGTTCACACCTATATTTCTTAATTCGTGTGCCGCATTTGCGGAACAGAAATATGCAGTTATAAATGTGTCCATATTGCCTTTATAATATTTACAATTTATAAATAAAACCACTGGCCTCAAAAATAACAGCGTAAGTAGGGAATCCACACAAACACGCGTCATCAAAGGCAACAAAAACAATCAAACATAGGGACACAATCACAGCAGACAAAGCACTCACACAGCGCTGACTCACAACTCAATCTCAATTTTTACACTGCTTTTTATTCTACGTCTTTTCGATACTTTCATGAATCTTGACTTCTTTGTCTTCTCATCCCATTAAATGGCACTCATGTGAGCTAATAAGATAAGCTACTAAGATAAGCTAATTCTTTTCCTGATAAAGTGAGCGATGGAGTGCTTACACATTTTTCGTCATCCCTTTTTGAGATTCCAGTTTTGAGACATGGATAACCTACTCGCCCAAACGGTCGTTTTGTCCGTTTGGCCTCACTCTTCAACTGACCAGTGCCAAATGTACTGTAAATTAACAGTCCAATAAAAAACCTGTTTTACTAAAGGAACATGTCAATTGAACAGAACATAACACTTGAATCAATTAAAATTTTAAACTAAATCACGCACATAAGACAAAAACTGTCAAGCAAAGACAATTACTTGCAAACACACTCACATAGCGCGGTGACAGAACTGATACTTCCCTCCCACACAACAAAGGGAACCTCGGCAAAGAACGACTACTCAACGTTTTTTCTGGTATTCAACTTTGGACACACCGGGAGCACTTTACTACAGCACACGTCTCCCGCCTAAAATGCAGCCAAATAGCTTACTAAGGTCAACATTGTGAAATTCTGCTAACGAATACTTTAGCATAGCTCACAGTTGAAACATTTCCTACTCGACCAAGAATGGACCATTAAAACATCGAGTACTAAATTTCTTTAAAGAAACCAATAAAGACAATAACGTTATTTTTGCATTTCATGTGTCATTACACGGGGGTTTCCCGGTCGTCCATTTTCACAAAACGTTGGTGTCCTCGAAAACCGGATATTGAACACAAAACTTGTGAGTTCATCTGTTCTCCGCGATTGAGCACACAGTTTGTCAGGTCGTCGACCTGCTTTTGCATTGAGCCTCCAAGCATTTGTCTCTTCATTATTTTTATGGAAACTACTATCACCGAGCACGTCCAGTGCGGTCGTAGAGATCCGCAATCCTCCCCCGGCACCATTTAAGTCGTTTCGCCACCCTATCTGGCCGAACCAAGAGCAAGATCAGATAAAAGTGTTCGTAAAAACGAACAAAATTCAGGCTCGTAACTACGTCGTACTTCTCAAGGTGGCCTATTACCACTATATCATTGGTTGTGTATCACAACGGATAGATTTATATCACAAAACTAAGATGAAAACGACATAATACATTACCGCAGGCGCGATCCCGCTGAAACCGAAACCAACCAAAATGAAGGCACCTTATGGTGCCGCTTGTGTCAGCGCCCTCTGTCCACCGGTCAGGTAAAAAACCCCAACAAGGCGAGGGAAAAAAAGAGGAAGAGGAGGACACCTTAGCAGCGATAGACACCCTGGCAACGGTGCTGACGCCGGACTGGCTGCTTGGCAACGCGCGGCCACTTTGATTTCGGGTTCGGACGGCGCGTGTATCACTGGGGAGCGTGTTAAGACAGTCCCCGGCTTGCGTTCACGCCGCTTCGAGGCGACAATTTGCGGCTGCTCATTACAGAACTATTAACCCACTTTATACGCCGTACACGCCGCTTCGCGGTATCCAGCCGCCAACCCAAGCCCCGCTGTCCCCCATGCACCTCAGGAAAGGGAGTCCCATACCATTTAGTCAAGCGAAGTTTTGTCGACAACATTCGTGTTTTTTTTTCAGTGTTAATCGTAAAAAAGAAATGTCATAAATATCGCCAAATGGCTCAAAAAATAAAATGTTCGGGGAAAAGAAAGTAAGCCCATATTGTGGATCGAAGAAGGGTCCGCTGCGTATGAGACAGACACCTTACTACTAAGCTAAGGTACTTTTTTTTATTGCAAACACCTAAAATGTTAAGTCACTATAAAAGCTCTACAAGTATTTTTCAGAACATGTTAAAAGTCTCGCATATCAAGCAGACTCTTACAAATGCCTAACCACTCGGGCTTCGGCTCACCGTTAGCAAATACACTCTCTACTCTTATTACAAAAGTGAAGAAATAAAACCGCATTTCGGATTGGGTGCGGCGTGCCTGACGGCCATGCGCGAGCGCCATATGCACACAAGTCCCAAAAGAAGAAAAAGGTACAAGGTTATCGTTAGTAACGTTGAGGAACCGGATGCCAGTCGGGTTGATACTCAATTCCCTTTTCAATGTTCGCTGCAGCACATAAAAAGCAAAAAAAAAAACGAAAAAACACAGCGTTTCAACAGAAAATAAAACACATGTTCTGTGGTCTCGGGTTTATTACACAAAATGCAGTCAACCGTCCATGGCACATCCATTCCCTTCTCTCTAAGGAAAACCCTGACAGGCGAAGTGTTGCTTAGGAAACTCGTTGTAACCGTTGCCTATGTTGACGGCGGCAGGGTCTATCTCCACGAGCCAGCCAATCCGGTGTGAGCGCCGTTGCTAGGGGCGTCTATGGTTGCTAAGGAGTCCTCCTCCTCCTCTTCTTTTTTTCCCTCGCCGCATTGGGGGTCCAGGCATTCGGATACATGCTCCCCGGCACTCAGCTAAGGAAAGAAAGGGTTCAACTTCGCTCAAGAACGCCGAGTCCTGCTCGCTCAGGACGGAGAGACTTGGAGAAATGGTGTGTAGGGAAAACGGGAGGGCGACCGTTCTGTCGTTACTCTAGCTCGCCCGAAGAGATAGGGTTCTGGCGCTAGCAGTTTGGCTGAGCTAGGCCGAGCGACTTTCGTAATCATTGCGTTCTGGGACCGTCGGCGCGCCCTTGCCCTGTACACTTCCCTGTCTGGAATTCTTCCGTCCCTCTGTGATCATATTGTCACGAATGACAAGTGATGAGGCGGCGATAATAACTGAGTAAACTGAACGTTTAATGGGGCGAACTTGGACCGAAAAATAAAAGGAAAAAGAAAGATAACAAGAGAGCGTCGCGGGCGTCGAAGGCGGCGAAGCAGCAAGATCGAACGCTGAGGCGAAACTGACTCCGCTCGCCATGTGGAGTCCCTTATGTACCCTCGTGGGTTTGTGGATCATTCGGCGTAGAACTTTCGGTGCGTAGAACATTCGGAACTCGATCAGACGAGAATGTTCTCGAACTTACGAGAATACCAAGTTGAAAGAATAAATAAAAGCACAGTCCCCTGACTGGAATCGAACACTGCCTTTCTGCGTGAAAGGCAAGCGCGATAACCGTTAAGCCACGAGCGCGCTGCCTGCTTGGACAGCTGCGCTCGCGGCATTATTCCCCCTTTAAAAAAAGTGCATCGTCTCGATGCAGCACAAAATGAAAACACAGATTCACAGCAAAAATATAGCAGAGTCGCGAGCCACAGTTCACAGTTCACAGTTCACAGCTCACAGTTCACAGTTCACAGTTCACAGTTTACAGTTTACAGTTTACAGTTTACAGTTTACAGTTTACAGTTTACAGTTTACAGTTTACAGTTCACAGTTTACAGTTTACAGTTTACAGTTTACAGTTTACAGTTTACAGTTTACAGTTTACAGTTTACAGTTTACAGTTTACAGTTTACGGTTTACAGTTCTACAGTTTACAGTTTACAGTTTACAGTTTACAGTTTACAGTTCTTACAGTTTACAGTTTACAGTTTACAGTTTACAGTTTACAGTTCTACAGTTTACAGGTTTACAGTTTACAGTTCACAGTTCACAGTTCACAGTTCACAGTTTACAGTTTACAGTTTACAGTTTACAGTTTACAGTTTACAGTTCACAGTTCACAGTTTACAGTTTACAGTTTACAGTTTACAGTTTACAGTTCACAGTTCACAGTTTACAGTTTACAGTTTACAGTTCGCAGTTTACAGTTTACAGTTTACAGTTTACAGTTCACGGTTCACAGTTCACAGTTCACTCTTTGACGAGTGTTCAAAGTTCTATCGTTCGTAATATGGCTTGAGCCGGACGACGTGCACCACCTCGGGTCGCGGCTGGCGTCTTGCAGATGGGTGCGTTCCGTCGGGTAGAACTTCGTAGTTCAGATCGCCCAGGCGTCGGATGATTTTGTAGGGTCCGAAATAGCGTTTGAGAAGCTTCTCGCTGAGACCGCGGCGCCGTATCGGTGTCCACACCCATACCCGGTCTCCGGGTTGAAAGTGGACGTCCCGGCGACGAAGGTCATAGCGGCGTGCGTCGACTCGCTGTTGGTCATGAATCTTGATTCTTGCCAGTTGGCGAGCTTCTTCCGCGCGTTGCGAGATCAGTTGAGCATCGTCGTTGCCATCGTCGGCCGGCACGTGAGGCAGCATGGCGTCGAGCATTGTGGTAACCGTCCGGCCGTGTACCAGTTGGAACGGTGTCATTCCCGTGGTTTCTTGCACCGCAGTGTTGTACGCAAACGTGACGTACGGCAACACCTCGTCCCATGTCTTGTGCTCTACGTCAACGTACATGGAGATCATTTCGGCGATCGTTTTGTTGAGCCGCTCCGTTAGCCCGTTGGTCTGCGGATGATAAGCGGTGGTTCGTCGATGGCTGGTGTGGCTGAGCCGAAGAACTTCTTGATTCAGATGTGCCATGAAAGATAACCCGCGATCGGTGATCAGCACTTCAGGTGCGCCGTGTCGAAGGAGGATGGACTCGACGAAAAACTTGGCGACTTCAACCGCTGTTCCTGTTGGGAGGGCTTTCGTCTCGGCGTATCGTGTAAGATAATCGGTCGCCACGATAATCCACCGGTTTTCTTGCATTGATGTCGGGAACGGCCCAAGTAAATCCATTCCAACTTGTTGGAAGGGCGTAGTCGGGGCAATTATCGGCTGCAGAAGTCCCGCTGGCCTCGTCGGAGGCTTTTTACGACGCTGGCACTCATGGCAGGACCCTGTGTACAGATGGACGGTCTTCGGGAGTCTCGGCCAGTAGTACTTGTCACGAATCCGGGCTAGCGTCCTGCTGTAGCCGAGGTGTCCAGCCGTCGGGTCGTCGTGGCATGCTTGAAAGATTTCTTCTCGAAGGCCAGCAGGAACCACCAGCAGCCAGTCAGAGTTACTGGTTCCGAAGTTCTTCTTGAAAAGCACGCCTCGCCGCAGAACGAATCTTGACATGTCTCGGGCCAAGAGTCGCGGGACTGAGCTTCATTGGCCCTCGAGGTGGTCGATCACCGCGCGGAGTTCCGGGTTGTCTCGTTGGAGTGCTCCCATGTCGGTATCTGTAACTGCGCCGAGAAAACGGTCGTCATCGTCGTTGTCGGTGCTGTCAGAAGGGGTTCGACTGGGGCTCTAGACAGACAGTCGGCGTCGTTATGCTTGCGGCCAGACTTATGCACAATGGTTACGTCGAATTCTTGCAGTCGGAGACTCCAGCGAGCGAGGCGTCCTGACGGGTCCTTTAGGTTGGCGAGCCAACAGAGAGCGTGGTGGTCCGTGACAACGCGGAACGGAATCCCATACAGGTACGGGCGGAACTTGGTTAGCGCCCAGACGACAGCAAGACATTCCTTGTCGGTCGTTGAGTAGTTTCGCTCCGCCTTAGACAGTGCCCGGCTTGCGTAAGCGATCACCCTCTCTGCTCCGTCTTGTCTTTGGACGAGTACCGCGCCGAGTCCGGCGTTGTTGGCGTCAGTGTGAACTTCCGTTTCCGCTGTTTGTTTGTTTGTTTGTTTGTATGAATTTATTTGAGACAAAACTTACAGACTGTCTCGGGGGACATGGCTAAAGGCACTTTGAAGTGCCTGACGAGGCCACGCCTCCCTTTTTGGCAACAGCGGTAGCAAACAGAACAAGAGTGACATGCTTTCACTGCTATACAATAAAAAAACAAACACAAAAGAAGACAAATAAGAAACAACCAGTAGTGTGCGAACAGAGGTGGTCCAATTTTCTATAATATTACATTTTGCTTCAACAGATCTTCAAAAAAATACTTTTTTGTGCTATCACATGCATTTATCATTCAAGAAGTTTAGGACATATTTTTCGTTGTTTTATTCATCCGTAAATAAAACTTCTTTCACACTTTTCTTGTAATTAAGGGGTGACCTGGCATTATTTAGAAAGTCTAAAATTGTTGGGTTTTGGTTCAAAAAATCTGGTATCTGAAAACTTAGCTTCTGATCTCCATAATTTGTCCTTGAACGAGATTTCATTATTACATTTTGTCTTAAATTGTACGGCCTAATTTTCACGGGGTAGTTTGCATGGAACAACAATTGTTCAGCATGAAATTGCCGCCAAATCTCGAGGGACAGTTTATATTTGTGTAGATCTCTTAAGTTTAATATTTGGTATGCTCTAAAGTTTGGTGTGGCATTCCTAAAAAATTCTATGTTTCCAATTGCTCGCAATGCTCGCTTTTGTATAGATATGAGACGATCTAAGTTTGTTTGGGAAGTACTTGACCACACTAATAGACAATAACTAATGCGGGAGTGTATGAGGGCGAAATATATTTGACGTTTAGCTTTCTGGGGGAGATAATATCTTAATCTATTCAAAAGACCAACAGCTCGACAAAGATTTCCTATGAGCGAATCAATATGGGGTGTCCATGATAAGTTTTCGTGGAATAAAACTCCCAAGAATCGGATTGTTGAAGACTGCTGAATGAAAGAGTCCCGGAATTCTAATTTAAAATTTGACGGTAATGTAATTCCTTTCGGTTTAAATAGTAAGTACTTAGTTTTGTCTACGTTTAAATAAAGTTTATTTGATTTAAGCCACATATCTAACCCCCTCAACCATGTTTTTGCCCTTCCAAAGAGATCGTGTATGTCTAAACCGGAGAAGAAAATATTTGTATCATCTGCATATAATACTATATTTGAACTACCACGTATGTTTACAATGTCGTTGATGTATAACAAAAATAGTATTGGGCCAAGAATAGATCCCTGGGGGACTCCATATCTGATATGTTGAAGGTCTGACTTCACTCCGTTTATGGTTACATACTGTGTTCTGGACGCGAGATAGTTTTTAAATAATAGTAACGCAACATTGGATCGAAGTGTCCGAGGATAGGGGGCGACTGGAGTCTTTCCTTCAGTTCGTTGAACGCTTGTTCTTGCTCCTCTCCCCACTGGAAGTTCACGTCGTCCTTCGTCAGATGCGTGAGCGGTGCAGAAATCTTGGCAAAATCGCGAACGAAACGTCTGTAGTAAGCGCACAGCCCAAGAAATCTTCGAACGGCTTTCTTGTCTGATGGCTTTGGAAATGCAGCAACAGCGGATGTATTTGCCGGGTCAGGGCTTACACCCTGAGCACTCACGACATGGCCCAGGAATTTGAGCTTGCCGTAAGCGAACTTACATTTTGACGGCTTGAGTGTAAGTCCAGCATTCTGGATAGCCTGTAGCACGGCTCGCAGACGTCTCAGGTGCTCGTCAAAGTCGCTTGCGAATACCACGACGTCGTCGAGGTAGACGAGACAGCTTTGCCATTTTAAGCCTGAAAGGACGGTATCCATTACGCGCTGGAAGGTCGCTGGTGCTGTGCACAGTCCAAACGGCATCACTTTAAATTCGTAGAGTCCGTCCGGCGTGACAAAAGCAGTATTCTCACGATCTCTCTTCGTCGACCTCGATCTGCCAGTACCCGCTCTTCAGGTCCATCGACGAAAAGTATCGGGCATGGCGCAGCCGGTCCAAAGTGTCGTCGATGCGGGGCAGCGGGTAGACGTCTTTTTTCGTTACGGCGTTCAGGCGACGATAGTCCACGCAGAACCGAAGAGTCCCGTCCTTCTTTTTCACAAGGACTACCGGTGAAGCCCACGGGCTGCTTGAGGGCTGGACAATGTCGTCATCCAGCATTTCTTGGACCTTCTTCTGGATGACTTCTCTCTTTTCACAGAGACATGGTACGGCGACCGGTGAACAGAAAGCGCGTTGTCTTCAGTGACAATTCGGTGTTTCGCAACGGTCGTTTGGCGCACCTTTCACGACGTAGAGAAGCACGCAGTGAACTCGGTGAGAAGGTTACTGAGTTGTCGTCGTTGTGGGGTAGGCAGGGTTGGGTCGATGTCAAACTACAAAGGCGGCGTTGTCTTGGGTGGCCACGAAGACAGGTCTTCTGATATTCCGGCGATTGCGGCTGAGTCCGGGAGTTCCTCGGCGTGACCCACGGTGGTGCCTTTCGTAAGGTGCTTGGCCTCCTGTCGGAAGTTCGTTACCAGTGCGACAGTGTGTCCGTCTTGGAGCTCCGCGATGCCTCTTGCGACGCCGATCCCTCTCTCTAGGAGCAGTTGGACGCTACCCTCCAGCAAAGCTTCTCCGCAGATGCCTTTTTCGGTCGCGACAGGCACAAGTACACTCGAGCGTGGTGGCAAGTTCACGTGGTCGGAGAGTACACGGACTGTAGCTGACGTGGCTGCCAAAGTTTTCTGATCCTCGGGCATTACGACAGGTTTCCGCAGCCTCAACTCGTTGGCTTGCAGGTCGATGACGGCGATGTACTCGCACATGAAGTCCATTCAGAGTATAACGTCCCTCTCTTTACCGGACACGTCGCGCCGTGAATCTCGACATGAGCAGTGCATCTTCCGACTGGCGTGATGAGATGTCCCCCGGTGTTGCGTATCTGTGGGCCATCCCACGGCGTCGTCACTTTCCGAAGGCGTTGGGAGAGCCTCCCACTCAGGACGGAGTAGTCTGCTCCGGTGTCGACGAGAGCCGACGCGTCGTGATCGTCGATAACGATGTTTAGGCTATTCTTCACCGTTGCAGGAGCGTCGTTTCGGTCTCTGGTGGCGTTTGAGTGGGGCCCTCCGACGTTCGTGGAGGATCTTGGCGTCGGTCGTCTTCGGCAACTCCACCTCCAGGGGTTGCCGCGCCTAGTTTCCCCGGCGAGGTGTGAGGGGTGACAGGCTTTCACGTCGGGATCGGTGCATCGGCGAAGCTGGACGTCGTGGCGACGGCGACCGGGACACTCGGCGGTACGCAGGCTCGGGGGACTGAGGTCGTCGCAGGTACTGGTTGATCTCCCGAGGGCGTTCACCATAACGTGGTCGCGGATCGTTCGGGTGGAACCCGCGCAGCCCGAGTCGTTTGTATGGGCATCGGCGGTACACATGATCAGCTTCCCCACAGTGGTAACACAGCGGGCGTCGGTCGGCCGTCCTCCAGACGTCCGTCTTCCTCGGCGCAGGTTGTTCTGGGCGAGCGTGCGCCTGATCTTCCTGTCGTCGGGGGTACTGCGGCGTTCGGGCGTCTCTTCCGGGTGCCGCCGTGGCTTGGCGGGGAGCTTGCGGCGGGCGTCGGGCCACGGCGGCGTAGCTCAGCGTCGGCTCATTGGCTGCGGCCACGGTGACAGGGGTATCCGGCAGGAACGCTCGCTGAACCTCGTCCCGAACAACCTCGGCAATGGAGATTGAGGCCGGGCGCTCAGCAGTCGGCAGAAGCTTCTTAAGCTCCTCCCGGACGATGTCGCGGATAAGTTCACGAATGCCCGGGGTGTCGTGGGCAAGGTCGCAAGCGGACTGCGAAACCGCGCTGACGCCGGGTAGTCTCTGGTAGTGGCTGGCCCGGGCTTGCAGAGCACGCTCGATGTTGGTGGCCTCAGTGATGAAACCTTCGACGGTGGTAGGCGGGCTCCGCACAAGGCCACCGAAGATGTTTTCCTTCACGCCGCGCATCAGGACACGCAGCGTTTTGTCTTCGGGAGCGGTTGGGTCGGCGCGATTCATCAGGTGGAGAACCTCTCCGACAAAGCTTGTGACGCTCTCGGTCGGCCCTTGGGTTCTCGCTCGCAGGAGTTCTTCGGCACGCTGTCGTCGGTGCTGGTTGGCAAAGGTGCGTCGCAGCTCGGCCTCGAATTCTTCCCACGACGAAATTGACGCTTCGTGGTTCTCAAACCAGGTGCGTGCCGTGCCTTCCAGAGCGAAGTAGACGTTCTGAAGGCACTGCTCCGGTGTCCATCGGTTATGGCGGGCCACTCGTTCGTAATGTTGAAGCCAATCTTCAACGTCCTCGTGGATCTCCCCGTGGAAAGGCGTCGGAGTCCGGGGTGCGACGGGAAGGTATACGACGGCAAAAGCGGCCGGGGTCTCCGACTGGTTGGCCATCGTCGTCGTCCTTGTTTGCCTGGTCCTAGGTGGCAAGTGTCCTAACTCCGGGGGTAGGCCAAGGTTCTGGCGACTGGATCGAAGCTCGGTCTGGTTTTCGTTGGGTTCTTGGGGGCTTGTGATCGGACTTGCACTGCGGGAACTCGGAGGTGTACGCGGCAGGGGCATGCGTTACCCCGCACCTCCACCAAAATGTCACGAATGACAAGTGATGAGGTGGCGATAATAACTGAGTAAACTGAACGTTTCATGGGGCGAACTTGTGCCCAGAAATAAAAGGGAAAAGAAAGATAACAAGAGAGCGTCGCGGGCGTCGAAGGCGGCGAAGCAGCAAGATCGAACGCTGAGGCGAAACTGACTCCGCTCGCCATACGGAGTCCCTTATGTACACCTCGTGGGTTTCTGGATCATTCGGCGTAGAACTTTCGGTGCGTAGAACATTCGGAACTCGATCAGACGAGAATGTTCTCGAAATTACGAGAAGACCAAATTGAAAGAATAAATAAAAGCACAGTCCCCTGACTGGAATCGAACACTGGCTTTCTGCGTGAAAGGCAAGCGCGATAACCTTTAAGCCACGAGCGCGCTGCCTGCTTGGACAGCTCCGCTCGCGGCAATATCTCTTGTCTCGGCTTTTCAAAAAAACATTGTGGAAGATTGCACACAGTGAATTCCACTGGTAGAACCGGCGCGGTTTCCAAAATCCGTAAGGGAGGTGAAATGTACCTTTTTCCAGTAAGCTTCTGCGCATGGCTACACTCTCTTTTTATGACTACCTTCCAGCTGAGTCAATTTTCGCAGGGCACCGTCCCTCACAAACAGCATTGTCAGCATCTATCTTCGAGCGTATATAGTCTATTTTGACGCTTCGTTTTTTAGTATCGATAGTATGGTGTATAAAAAGTACCGAAAACCGATACAACGACACGATGCCAATGTGTTATGACGTGCAGACGCATGTTATGCTGCCCTTCATTTGTAGATTGCAGACAACTCCCCAGACGGCGCTCGTTACAAAAAAGGGTCCATTTTGCTCCGTGGTACACGCTCCAAATCGACGAGTGGGAGATGGACTCGCATTTTCGGAGCGACCCGCCCGAGACGGTCGGCCGTTCAAAATGGCCCCTACTCGAATTTGACGAGCTGGCGAACTCCTCAGCCGACTGAGCTTTCGGACGACCAGTCACAAGTGTCACTCTTTAGCTGCAAAAATTTCACGCTACGAAGACCGGGCGAAAACACCCCTACCACGGAGCCCATGTCACAAATAACAAGGAAGACGTTCGCGTTCGCCACCGTCAAATACCTTTCGGCCGCCTTGAAGAGGCGGGGCACGCACAGCGATCGTCATCGATGGAGTTCAGATTGCTGGAGAGATTTTAAGAAACGCAAAGAGGTAAGAAACTATGAGGGTCGTTGCCTATTTTGATCTTTCTTTACTGCACGAGAAAACGCCAGCGGAATGCAATGGAAAAAGGTAAACACTCAATGGCGGCAAAATGAACAGGCCTAACGAAAATACTTCAATGAGAAGGGGAACAAGAAAGACAAAGAACAAACACAAAACAAAATTTTTCGTCATTCTTGTCGAACTCGCTTGCACATTTGCAATTAAATGCATAACCTTGCGTCTTCCTCATTCGGATTTTCTGTTGTTATTTTTCTGTTTTTTTTTCTCACGATCACAAATGTCAGCGCTTAGGATTCGCTACGCTTCAGTCCCGGCTTTGTATCAGTGTTGTACACGTTCCTCAAAAAAAAAAAAAGGAACGAAAGCTCGTTCCTCGTTCCTTCTGATTTTTGGAACGCGTTCCCGTTGCAAGTTCCATCTGAGAGAAAGGAACTCGTTCCCGTTACAGTGTAAAAAATGGAACGTGTCGTTACATATACGTTACATTTGTATCTTGCTAATTACCATATTTAATTAAATCGAGGAAAGTGTTTTTTTCTTCTTTTTATCTATTCCATCAAATGGGAATATACGAATTTGAATGCCGTGATGGAAGAGCATCAGAAGGAAACAAGCGGAAGCAGGGTTTAATTTGTTGATATATTCAAGTTTAGAAATCCAAGCTTTTAACTATATTCATGTTTGTGGTGGGGGATTCAGACGAGTCAAATGAACTCTTACACTCTCCTAAAAAAGGGTATGTTCTTACACCCCTTGTCCCATACAATACACCCCAAAACTTCAGTTCGACGTATAACGCGCTGACGTCGAACCGACGGTACCAACTTTCACGGAAGGCTTGATAGCCGAGTAGTACAACTTGTTAATACAAATAATGTACGTGCTAATGACTACAAAAAAAATCGGAATTTCTTGGCCCTACCGCCAGACCTCAGTGTTTTTTTTTCTGTAGTTTTTGATACGTACTTTAGCTGTTAAGTAATTGAGATCGCAACGTTATCAAGCCTCTCGTAAAAGTTGGGGCCGTCAGTTCAACGTCAGTGCGCTGTACGTCGAATGGAAGTTATGGGGCGCATTACATGGGACAAAGAGTGTAAGACGACACCCTTCTTTTTAGCGTGTACCCTACATTGCACGAGGGTTTTACGACAACGTCACACGCTTCTATCTAGGAAAGTCCCTTCTTCGAACGTAACAACAGTTGCTTCTCGATGTTGCTGTCCGCAAGACGAGCAAGTGAAGAAGAGGGTATACGCTTTTGGAAGGTCAGTCTTGAAAACTACAAGTCCTTCTTCATGAAGGCTGAATTCGTTGTTCAGTTTGGAGTTGGGGGACAAGCAGAGAATGAGTAAAGGTTAATTTTTGTGTATTTTGTGTACCTTTAAATTTTTTAATGTTTGGGATACAAGGATGTGTTCAATGTCTGGTAACCTTTTTTTCGTATTTGTAGGTCTTTTTGTGGAAGTTTGCTCATGATGGCTCTAGTCAACCTTAGATTTCTGGGTGTATGAGGATTCGTGGAAGCAAAGAAAGTAGCTGAGTTTGAAACGTCCCTCTTTCTGTGTCTTTTCCTTCGACTAACAATTTTCTTTTCGTACCGCGGTCTCAGGCACTGGAAAAAGAGTCGATGCCCACTAGCTCTCCTTCACCCGACTGTTACCAAGCGAGGACCACAAAAAAAAAAAAACCTAAGATGAGTAAACAAAAAGTTAGCAAAATCCTGCTCCCTACTAAAGATATTGTTTTAATTACTTTCAAAATTTCCCTCTTCGAAATAAAATAAAAATTACCCCACTGGACGATAAAAAGGAACGCCGTTCCTTTTTCCGTTCCTGTAAAAATGTAACGAGTTCCCGTTCCAGTTCCACCGATGCAAAATGGAACGGCGGCGTTCCTTCGTTCCTCCTAAAAGGAACGCGTTCCAGGAACGCCGTTCCTTGGAACGCCGTTACGTACAACACTGCTTTGTATCCCTGATTTACGCAAGGTAGAAGCGTTCGAGCCTTCACAAACCCGCGTAAATAACCTACGCATCCGAACAGATCCAACTCGACGGCCCGACTGGTCTGGCGACCTCGGGAGCTCGCCGATCATGCGCACCGCCGAGTTAAAGGAAATAAAGTAGCGCGCATTCAACTTCCGCCAAGCTCCCGAAAATCCCACGGATTAAGTTCGGAGCGGTTAGAGGCGCTCCACGGGACGGGCGCTGCCACAAATCTACGAGTGGAAGATGATCAACTTGAGCCGGATCTGTCAGAGGATGATGTTTACCCCAAAAGGGGCCCTTTTGAAGCGCTCCAAATCTACGAGCTGAATTCACCATTAGACATGGTAACTCTAGAGCAAGTGGAAAAAAGGGTACGGACGAAAGCGAAGCACCGAACTCAGCAGGAAGCCTAATGTCAAAACTGAAAAGATATGATGAATCAAATGTCCCCAACAAAAAAAGTAGCGCTATAAATCTTAAGAAAATTGTCACCCACTTTATCGGTCCATCAGAGCACCATTGATATAACTAGCTTATGATTCAATATAAACAGAAATAGGAAAGCATGCGCACAACAAAACATGCACATAAATCTGTAGAATGCGCAACATTGGTAGTCTAAAATACCAACAACATATGGGCGATCGTACGGGTGTAGCATGACTGCCCCACGTGAAGAATCTCTGTGCGCGCTTCAACCAGCATCGTTCCATGTCTCAACGTAACATATTCAGGGTGTACAAATGACGACATGATTACGTTACACGCGCTCGCGTGCACACTGATTGTTTCTTTTAAAATTAAGGTCGGAATGCTCCGCCGTCACGATGAGGAGCCAGCCACGTGACCTGGGGATTCGCGTCAGGGGCTTCTGAAACTGGCCTTTCGAAGGCGGGTCGAAAAGGCGGGGTGTTATTTGTGGCGCATTTGACACTGGGCTTTTGACATCGGGTGCTTTTGTGCGCCACCCGATCGTACCATCAACGTTCTGTGAAACGGTCTCCTTCGGGAAACTTGGCAGTCCACTGTAATAGGTTTTCGTGTGATCCTTTGCTAGATAAGATCTGTCGCACTCAATTTTTTCAGGTTCTCAAAAACTAAGCTTCGTTGACGATCTCAAAGCCAGGACCAGCCGCCGCACCCAAGGCCTGCGCCCGGAATTCCACCCTCTACAGGCCATGCCAAAAACGACTGCGGCCACGATGAACACAACGTCGCAGCAAGGCGGAAGTCAACCGACTTCGATCGTCAACATAAAGCCTCCGTCATGGACACCGGCGACTTTCCATGGTGCCCTTTATGAGGATATGAACCACTGGTTGAGCGAGTACGAGCGCGTCGCCCGGTTTTCAACGTATGGTGGGCTGAGCACATAGCCTAAAGAACGTCTGCTTTGACTTTGGAAGGCACGGCACGCTCCTGGTCTGAAAACCACTAAGCGTCAATTTCGTCGTGGGAAGATTTCCAGACCGAGCTTCGACACACCCTTGCCAGCCAGCAGCAAAGTCAGCGGGCCGAAGAACTTCTGCAAGCAAGAAGCAAAGGTCCGATCGAGAGCGTCACAAATTTCGTCGAAGACGATCTCCGCCTGATGAACCTCGCCAACCCAAACGCTCCTGAAGAAAAAACGCTGCGGTTCCTGATGCTAGAAGAAAAGGAAAACATCTTTAGAGGCCTTGTGCGAACCCCGCATACTACAGTCGAAGATTTAATTACTGAGGCAGCAATGGGGCGACCATATTCGTCAAGGTAGAATACGGGACATCCCAGAAAAAGGGGGGGGGCACGTACTAAAGATTGAGATTGGGAGAAAAACTTTAACGAAATGACTACTCTTATTTCAAAACGTTATGATATTGCACTAAATTTTACTCTCTGGGTAAAAATTTTAAAGTACCTATGGTTATTTTTGTGATATATACTTGTAACAAGTAGGCATAGTTTCGGTTTGCTTCACCTCGCTCGGTGCCAATTTTTAAATTACGCACTCCTGCGAAAGCGGGGCTTGATCCTTTATTGGGACAAAAAGACGGCAGAAGTGGACCTCAAAAACGGGACTGTCCCGGCTAAAACGGGGCGTCTGGTCACCCTAGGTAGCAAAGATCTCGCGCGCCCTGCAAACCCGAGGCAGTCACTACCCGCGACTACACGACTTCGCTGCCCTCGCGCCGTTTAGCTGCGACCTCGTCTTCAGCATCCCAGGTATTCGCTAGATCATTCGCGACTTCGCCCGGGAAGAGCTCAGGAAGCTCCTGCCTGCTGCCCACCAGCGGGCTTCGCTGTCGATAGCCGAAGTTGTCCGCGAGGAAGTTCAGCGGGCATTCCAACCTGAGGCTCCTGCCAGCGTAGAGGGGTCCACTCTTACTATGTGTGCCATGTTGTCTTTACACTATTAAAATGTTCTTGTCATTTTCTATTAGAAAAATCATCACACAAGCCTTTGATATAGTTATCTACGTTACGGGATAAATATTTATTCAGGTTGCTTCCTTTTCTTGGCACGCCAGAGCGAATTTTTCGTTAAAAAGTATTTTGAAAAGTGTCGCATTTTATAGGCCAGGTGTCTTGTTAAATACATGTATATTTCAAAACCTTGAACTACCATCTTTTGAGGGTTTTTTAAGACTATCATTTGAAGTTTCTCTTAAGAATACAGTCGTACTTCGGCACTTCTGGAACTCTATGTTTAAACGCCATATCTACAGCCACGACCAATGAGACCGCTCATTCGTTTTGATGTACCAAGAATCAGAACAAGATATGGTGAGAGTACGCGTCTGTACTACGTACCGCACGTTTTCAACAACCTACCAGAATCGTTGCTTGCTATAACATCTAAAAAGAAACTTAAAAAGCACTGCCAAACATAGAGCAATGATATGGCATTCTCGGTCTTCACGGTGTCATCCTAATCAAATGTATTACTATTTATTTTCTGTTTGAAAGTATTCCTTGTCAAAGTTCTTGAGTCTGTATGAATTGTATTCTCGAGGATAAATAGAAACACCCAATCTGATCATACTGCAACTTCGCCACCTGCCGATCTAGGTACACAAGCCCTTGAGGCTTATACCGGCTCGATATTGTACTTTGAGCATTATTACTTGTGAAAATAAAGCTATGTTCTAAGTTCTATGCCGCCATAGCTTGGAAACCGGCACCAGCTGCCCGGCAGAATTCAAAGCCGCCTCGACGTGACCTGCCAGCGCCGCAGACTTTCCGAAGTCGGGAAGAGCAGCCCCAGCTCGTCCGCACAAAACAACCGGGGCCTACGAAGACCTAAGCGCATCGTTTCGTCTATTCCTTCTGTTGTCCTTGTTTTCTGGCGCTCTTCGATCTTACGAAGACGGATGTACGGCGGACGGCCGATCGACGAAGGTTGTGTTAACACTCCGCCGAGGGCGACAATGTCTACCAGAGGCGCCCATACCGACAAATGGGCCTGCGAGGTGTTCCGCCGAGCGACCCGAAAGCCGGCCTTGGGGAACGACCAAGGGATATCGTGTGGTACCTCTGAGGACGTCTGTCCCCGGTGCCCAATCTGCCACGAGGTTCTCGTTCGCCTTTGCCACGACGTGCGCTTTCGTCCTTCCGTTCCTTGGCCACGTTTTAAGCAGCGAAGGTGTTCGCCCTGACCCCGGGAAGACACGTGCCGTAGCCGAAATTTCACCGCCGTCTGAGAAGAAGGCCGTAAGAAAGTTTATCGGACTGTGCGCCCATCATAGGCGGTTTGTTGGAGCGTAGCCTCCTCTATACCCACAAAACCTAGCAGTTCGACTACGGAGCCACAGAGCACCCGGTCGCAGATTTGGAGCTCGAGTCATTCACCTTTTTACATGTAGAAACTGCAGGTTTTTACCCCTAGAATACGTGTCATCTGCAAGGTATCTGGGCGTAATTTTCGACGACCATCTGCCTTGGGGAGCACATGTGGGCTATCTTGCAAGACTCCTATGAACGGTATCTGCTTATATATACCAGCCTCGTTTTCTGACCGAGGCGCGTACTAGATATAAGACATATCAGGCCCCGGAGGCGTCTATACTACGATACAGAATAACGGTTTATGGTCCCTGCTCGTGTTATAAAATAAGAAAATAAAATATTACTTTGCGAAACATAGCAAGAAACATTGCGTATGGAACTAAATTTGCAGAACTTGAAATTTACCTAAAGATGTGGTCGATACTGATCTTGCCACTTGAAAACTTGTATACCTATGTCATATTATTACACAATTAGTTACTAAAAATGCACGTTTAAGCAGCCAATAAAAAAGCAAAAAGTCTTTAGCAAGATAAAACGTTTCGTTGTGCCAAGGGTTTTCAGTAGCTACTGTAAAACGGTACGGCTTTTTTGTGTTTCACATTAATATAACATTTTGCCAGATCGACTTTTGGATTTGCAGTCACTTCGGATTGTTAAGAGAGAGCCGAGAAAGTGGTGCAATAACTTGGCGACTTGACCAAATTTGCAACCTATATTCTCTTTTTCTTTAATGCGAATCATTAACTCTCCCATAGAGCGAGCTGACGTCATCAGTTTGAAGCGCGATAACAGCACCTAGTTTCCGCGTTCTCAATAGGAGCGAACGCCTTTGGTACCAATGGCTGGCGCGCGTCGACGGGGCTCTCAATGGTCGCTGCGCTCGTCAGTTTCCACGACCGCTCACCCTATGGCGCGAGCGTGTCCAGGGGAGCACGCGCGCTGACCGGCGACGAAAAGTACGCAGAGAGACGAAAAACTGAGCGGACGTGCGGCCTGCATGCTTTCGCATTCACGACTCATAAGAAGTGCTTAGTTGTACAGCTGCAACGGAAAAATAGGAGCACAAGTGACCGACGACCGGAGCGGCAAAATCGCGACACGCCGCGCTATTGTTCCCAAGCGCGCCGATAGCGAGAGTGCCAGTCACGTTCCACGTCTCAACGGGGGGTGGCCGGCAGAAAACAGCCCATCCTAAAGCCCTCTTTTCAACAGCTATCTTATCCCTCAATTCTCTGCCGGTCACCCCCGCGTTGAGGCATTTAACCTGACTGGCACTCTCGCTATCGGCACGTTTGGGAAAAAGAGCGCCGCGTGTCGCGATTCTGCCTCTCCGGTCATCAGTCACTTGTGCTACTCTTTTTCGCTATAGCTGTACCTCGATTTTTTTAGATGCGGAGCATCTCTTGCTCGGGTCTATGTCCCGCGGCGTCGTAGTCCGCACCCGCACTACGCACGCGCAACTCTCCTCCTTCCCTCTCTCCAACAGCTGCGCGTTACTCTCTCCGCTCGCTCTCTCTACCAGCTGCGTGCACTTCGCGTGGTTCGCTTCGACTCACACTGCGCGCGCATGCCCACTCTCCTCCTCTAGTCTCCTCTCCTTCAAGCGTGAATATAAGCAGCGGTAGCGCGCGTTCCCCGGAGGAGTGAAAGGAGGATAGTTTTGGGCGCGCGGGTCGCAGCGCCACGCCAGGGCTTTCCAGTGGGGTGGGCTTTCCCCGCAACTCTGCGGCTGTCGTCTGCTAGCGTTTCTCGGCCGCTCGCGTCCGCCGCAGCCCAAATCCGGCCGGCCAAAAGAAATCAGTCAAGAAGGGAATAAATTAATTAAGCAAATAGAAGCTATGCTTGCCAATTCTAAGGAAGGTAATTTGGAAATGATGTAAATATAAGCAGAAGAAAAGTTATGCTAAATCTAAAAGAAGAGAGCTATCGGGGGCTGGTGTGGGGAGAACCGACGCGACGGAAGAAGGAGAAAAGAAAAGTGAAATGCAAAAGGAAGGAAAAGATTAGCAATTCAAAATAAAGGCAAGCGAGAAGCTGTACCACGAGTTCAGCGCTGTTGACTCCACTTCACTCCGTTCTTCCGATGAAGTGTGATGGAAGCAACAGTCCCGTCAGTTAGTCGGTTGGCGCAAGCAAGCGTCAGCACCACCCCACAAACTAACAGCAACGCTACGTCCACTGAAGACAAAGCTGCGCAGCGAAGGGCACGCGACGCTGAGCGCAAACGCTTGAAGCGAGCGGCAGACCCTGAACTACGGCAACGAGAAGCGGCGTCCATTCGCAAGTTAACAACGTAATAACACGCAAGTTAACAACGTTACTAACAACGTTACTAACACCGTTAATAACACCGTTAATAACGATCTGCGATGCTCCGCATCACCCCATGGTTCCCCTCGGGAAGATGGTGTAATTGTTTTTGTGTCGTTTTGTGTGTTCGCATGTAGTGATTTTCAGATTAAAATTTACAGAATTCGTAACTTGCTGGGTTTCATAAGATGTACCATGACGGGCTCTCATAAGATGTACCATGACGGGCTCTCTCTTTTGAAAGCATTCCGGTACGTTGTTTTGTTTTCTGTAAGAGTTATAAGATCCTATCCATTGCAACAGTGTCTCGCCCACAAGCACCGACGTGCTTTTGCGGGCGATGATAACTCATGTAAAATTCGTGTACAAAACCGCGTGTACATGTGCTTCTGCGGGCGATGATAATTCATGTGCATGTATAATTCATGTACAAAACTAGCGTATCTTCCCGACGATATTGTTCAGAAAACAGTTAGCTTTTATTCGGGGAAGTTAGGTAGATTACTCGACAGGCTTCGTTGTGGTCGCGGAGTGAAGACTTCACACACGCTCTTCGACCAGTAGGCCCAGGAATAGCCTAAAAAGTGCATAAACGAACCATCTCGTGGCTGCGTTAAATTAAGGAAGTACTGTGCTTTACAAGGGTGTATGCAAGTTTCAATTTACTAAAACATGGAACAAAGATTGGAAGTCTTACACGAGCCATTAGGGTAACGTTCCTAAAGCATGTGCACTTGGAAAAGTGCGAAATTCCGAGCAACGATTCTCGGCACATCAATAAAAACATGTTTGTCCCATGTGTCCTGGTATCCCGCATAAATCTTTCACAGTGTAACATTTTTAAGCTTTTTAATGTCATAAGACAATTTTAGTATAAGATTTTTTTGTCAACTCACGCATGAGTTTGGTGTATCTTTTTACCAAAATATGGAGTTTTTCAAGAAATTCTTGAAATTGACGACAGCGCAAACGACATCTTGGTGGATTTTTTTGTATTTGAAGTTATTGATCATAAAACCGGCCAAGGCGAAAACCGACGTTTCGTCCATTAGTGGGAAGAAACGTCGGTTTCTTCCACCTGTTTCACCGCTCGCTATACTTTCAATTCTCACACTACTGCACAAGAACTCGATGTGACACTTTCAAAATAAAGTTGATGACGCTTAGTAAATGAAATAACAGTATTTTCTAAAAACTTTGAAAAATATTGTTTAACTCTCTTTCTGCCTTTGGTGTTTTTCGGCAAAGTGATGCAAGTTCTTACATCTGACCTATATAATCTATTTTAATAACCGTGATGCCACCAAAAAGTTGAAACCTAGCTTTTTTAATGCATAAACATGCCATATTATATCTACAAAATAAAATTCGTTATTTACAAAATGCTACCCGTCCCCCTTAAAAAAACGTTTTTTTTTTTTTTGCAAAATTAAATAGGCATGTTTGTACGCTTATATTTCTGCCCAAATGTAGAGCTATCGGTCCGAACCAAATGCCAGAGTATCAGCACTAACCGTTATTTTATTCCAGGGTTATAGTTATTTTTGTATATATTTAATCTGAAAAAGGCAGCCGACAAAGCTCTTGAATACACTGAGCTCTATGGCGCCAGGTATGGAAAAATGGCGAAACTATTCCTATACAAAATTTTATTTTCACAAATTTTTTTTTAAATCAATTATAATTTTTAATTAGAGTTAGTGGACCACTAGCGCTGCTTTGGGAGGGGAATAATAGTTCGGTGATTCGTAGTTTATTTCTGTACATTTGAATCAGAAAATATTTCGAAAACTTAAGTCTTTTGAAACAGAAAAAAATGAAAGACGTTTACAACCACCTGTAACGCCGAATTAGAGCGCAGCTCTTGAGGAAGAGGAGGGGAAGGTATGCCCATCCTCCCCCTCCGTACCCTATCCCCCTCCTCTCCTTGTCCCCTTCCATTTAGTGTGAAAGTTTTGCTAAATTTCCAGCTAAATTTAGCGGGAAGTTTGGCGAAACTTTTCCCGCTAAATTTAGCTGGGAGATGAAATTGGTGTTGAGGTCAATTGACGTCAATTTCCCCGCAAAACTTAGCGGAGAAATATTTTCGCTAAATTTAGCGGGTAAATTTTTCCGCTAAGCTTAGGGAGGAAATTTGTCCGCTAAACTTTGCGAGTTAAGCTTCCCCGCTAAACTTAGCAGGAACATTTTGGCCCAATAAAATTAGCTTGAAATTTACCCCGCTAACTTTAGAGGGGAAATGCCTCATAATGCAACGCGCAGTTACTCCGACAGCGACACCGCTCAACCCGGAAACGGGCGCCTAAGAGCTGCGCTTTAAAGGTCCACAGCCCTATCGAGTGTAGAACGGCTTGAGTCCAACGGCGTAAACCACCTCGGGTCGTGGTCGGTGTCATGGTCGGCGTCGTGGTCGTTGTCGTGATGACTCTTTCATTCCGTCAACCACCACTTCGTAGTTGAGCTCCCCGAGGCGACGAATTAGACTGTAAAATCCGCAGTACATTTTTAACAGTTACTCGCTGAGACCGTGGCGAGGAATAGGTGTCGACACCCACACCCTGTTTCGGGGCTGAAAATGAACGTCCCGACGACGAAGGTTGTAGCGGCCAGCATTGACACGTTGCTGGTCTTGAATCCTGTGTCGGGCGAGCTCGCGGACTTCCTCGGCCCCTATGCGCAACCTGGGACTCGTTTCTCCCATTGTCAGCTGGCTCGTGTGGCAGCATCGCGTCGAGCATCGTCGTAACCTTCCGACTATGTACCAGCTGGAAAGGTGTAACTCCGTTGTTATTTTGAACCGCAGTGTTTTAGGCGAACGTGACGTAGGGCAACATCTTATCCTACGTCGTTTGCACTACGTCGACTTACACGGAGGTCAGGTCGGCGATTGTCTTGTTAAGTCGCTCCGTCAGCCCGTTGGTCTGCGGGTGGCATGCCGTAGTGCGACGATGGCTGCTGTGGTTGAGATGAAGAGTAGCTTGCGTCAGTTGCGCCATGTACGACGATCCCCGATCTGTATCTAGCACCTGAGGCGCCGTGGCTGAGGACGATTCACTCGATGAAAAACATGGTAACTTCAACCGCAGTTCCCGACAGAAGGGCCTTGGTCTCGGCGTACTCCGTTAGAATAATCGGTGGCGACGATTATGCAGCGGTTCCCCAAAGTTGATGGTGGAAAGATACCAAGCAATATCATTACAATTTGCTGGAATGGCATAGACGGGAGAGCGATGGGCTACAGGAGTCCTGCTGGCTTTGTTGGTGGTTTCTTCTGTCGTTGGCACTGGTGGCATGATTGGATATAAAGGTGAACGGTTTCCGGAACCTTAGGCCAGTAATACCTCTCGCGGATCCTGACGAGTGTCCGGGTGTAGCCAAGGTGTTCCCCCAATAAGTCCTCGTGGCCGGCTCGGAAGATCTATTCGCCAATGCCGCTCGGGACAACCAAAAGCCATGTCGTGTTGTTATCTCCGAGGTTCTCCTAGTAAAGTACACCCGGTCGGATAGCGAAGGAAGGCACAGCTTGCCAAAAGACTCGGGGCACCGTAGTATGCTGGCCTTCCAGGTGCTCGATGAGTGGGCGCGGCTCAGTATTAACCCGTTGAAGTTCTGCCGTGTTGTCGGCGTTTACTGCGCCGAAATAGAAAGATCGTCCTCCTCGTCGTCGTCATTAGTGCGCTCGGACGCCAGCTCGACGGGGGCCCTCGAAAGAGAATCGGCGGCACTGTGCTTGCAGCTAGACTTGTAGACCACACTCATGTCGAATTCCTGCAGTCAGAGACTCCAGTGAGCAAAGGTGTCCTGAGAGGTCCTTAAAGTTTGCGAGCCGGCAGAGCGAGAAGTGGCTTGTTACCACTTGGAAAGGACTTCCTACAAATAGAATCGGAACTTTGTTATCGCCAAGCCGGCAGCAAGGCGCTCTTTTTCTGTCGTTGAGTAGTTGCCCTTGGCCTTAGACAACGTCCGACTTGCGTATGCGATACTCACTCTGGGCCTTCCTGCCTTTGGACCACTACGGCGCCATATCAAGTATTACTTGCGTCGGTGTGGATTTATGTTTCGGCAAACTGGTTGAAACGGAAAAGGACAGGACGGATTTAAAGGGGTTGTTTCAGTACGTTCAATGACCACTGTTGCTCTTCTGTCCACTTGATTTTTACGGCGTCCTTCGTGAGGTGCGTGAGTGATGCAGAGAGGTTAGAGAAATCGCGGAAAAAGTGCCTATAATAGGCACAAATGCCCAATTATCGCCTTGTAGTCTGACGACGTTAAAAATGAGGCTACAGCGTGCGTGTTTTCAGGGTAAGGACAGGCACCTTCGCTGCTCACAACGTGGCCCAAGAACTTCAGTTCCTCATAAGCAAATCGACATTTTGCAGGTTTGAAGGTGAGTCCTGGGTTCTTAATATCTTAGAGCACATTTCAGAGTCCTCTCAAGTGCTCGTCAAAGTTTCTGGCGAACACCACAACATCGTCAAGGTAGACGAGGCAGCTCTGCCATTTCAGGCCGGCGAGCATGGTGTCCATTACACGCTGGAAGTTCGCTGGCGTTGTGCATAGCCCGAAGTGTGTTTCATTAAAATCGTACAGCCGATCCGGCTTGATCGAAAGCCGTGTTTTCGCGATCCATTTTCTCGACCTCGATCTGCCACGTACCCACGTCTTTAGACCCATCGACGAAAAATATCGGGAAAGGCGAAGTCGGTCCAACGTGTCGTCGACGCGACGAAGCGGATAGACATCCTTCTTAGTTACAGCGTTCAGTCGACGATAGTCCAAGTAGAATCTCAGAGTCCCGTCCCTCTTCTTGACGAGAGTCAGGTTCCTCCAAAAGGACGGGGGCAGGTTGAAAGATGAAGCGACGCATATGTAGATGAAAGAAAGTTAATTTACTCCCAAACTAGAGAACAAAACAAAAAAAAAGAATAAGAAAAAATATATATAGAATAATTAAATAACTATCGTCACTACAGTCAGTCTCGGTTGTCTTTAAAAGGGAGCTGGGAACACTCACAGTCTCAAGCGTCGATCTTGCTTGGGACGGAACAAGGCTTCGTTCTTCGATGTCACTGGTGTGGGCCCAAGCATGATAGGAGGTCTGGGCCATTCAACACCATTCTGATGGTGTCGCTTGACCAACCAGGTACGTGGCCTGGGTTGACAAGAACGTTGCAAGGCCGACCCCTTCGTGTCCCTCTTCAAGCTCCGAAACCAAGACCCCATGCTTTTGGTGCGAGCAGCAAGCACCTACGTCGCTCCGGCTCTGTGATGGCGAAAAAACCTGGAGCGGAGCCAGGATTGACCAGGTGCGAAGCTTGGTCTGCTGGGAGCGTTGGCGGGTCAACTGCCGCCCTTGAGGTGCAGTCGTCAAATCAATATCTCCCCTGTGAGGTTATAATTGTCTTTCTCGTTTCTTTTTGTTTCACGAGCATTTTCTCTTCTTCGTCATCCTCTTTAACCGTCACCTCAAGAACGTGACATCCCTTCCCCTCCTTCAAGAGCCTGACTTCTTGAGGCGGAGAAACCGCAAAGCTCTCATCAGGTGTGCTTCATGTCGTTGACGTCGCTTATCATCCCCACAACACTCGCACACACAGATACGCAGAAAAACATTAACTTACACACACAAAAACTTAGACCTTGATATTCGCACTAGTCTTACACTGTTCATAACACTTCTTCAGGCTCAGCAGTTTATCCTTTGAAAGTTTCGGACAGACGTCTTCTTATCGAAACCTTTCTGTAACTTTTCTTTAACTTTGTTCCAAATTGACCTAAAGCTCAATGGTAAATTATATAGGCTAGACATGACTCCTCACACGCGACTCATAAAATCAGCCCCCACGTTGTCATAAACTTTCACATATATTCTACTAGAAAACGTTGTTCTCGTGATGTCATACTCGATCTAATCACTCGACTGGTGGTGGCATGGTTTTGTTAAAAATTTCCAAATGCTGATGGTCGGTCTCGACTCGGAACGTCCTACCATACAAAAACAACTTGAACCTTTCAACGGCCCATACCAGATCCAGAAATTATTTTTTCAACGTTGCCAAGTTCCTTTCTGCATATCTAAGCTTTCTGCTTGCATACGCAACTGGCCAACTTTCTCTTGAAGCAAGACTGCACCCACACTTCCATCAGTGGCGTCCTTCCTTAGTACAAACTCTTTTTCTGAGTTCAGTTCTAATAGGATGGCCGACTGCCCCAATCTACTCTTTAACTGCCTCTTCTTGCTCTGGCTCCGAGACAACCTCATTCCGCGATCCTTTTTAATGCTTGGATGGAACAGCGCGGATGAACAGTCACACTCACATGCACACCAGAAGCAAACAGACTCGCAGCGCTGACTTTCAACTCAGTTCTACATTTCTTCTTCCTCAAATCTTCAACTTCTTCACCTTTGCCGTTAATGAGAACAATTTAAATTTTTACACACCAGAGACCAAATTAGCCAATACCCATTAACAATTAATAATTAGATAAATCATGCAAAGCCACTAAAAAAAACACTATTAAAAATTGAATTAAAAATTAATTTTTAAAAATAATAAAAATAAAGCGAAAACTTTTGCATCACTATCGGTGCTTTGATGATATCTCTAGATAATCCAATTCTTTTTTGACAAAGCTACGGATGATAAACTAACACATTGTTTGTCCAATCTGGCTATTTTTTCAGCTTCGATGATCTCCCGTGTCAGCTGATTACCACTTCTGGCTATGACAGTGCAATTACTCAGGTCCGCTGAACACCCGCAATCTCGGCAATGGATACCTAGATTCCCTGATATTACTCGGTTTATGTTATAATGATGCTCTCGTAACCGGTCATTGAGACACCTCCCGGTCTGCCCGATATACTGTTTTCCGCATGAGAGGGGAATGGCATAAACCACCCCTTCAGAGCATGGAACAAAACGGGAGTGGTGCTTTTTGGTACAACCTAAGGTCCTATCGGAGGAAGAATTGACTTTTTACATAAACTAGAGAGCTTACATGGAGCAGAAAATACTACGTTAACGTTTACGCGGTTGCCTATCTTTTTAAGACCATGAGAAAATTGGTGAATATAAGGCACAACCGCTGGCCTTTGGTTTCTGTCCCTCTTTTTACATTGGATTAAATTGGGATTTTTGATTTTCTGAAGGAGTTTTTCTGCGACAGATATTAATACGTGATCAGGGTATCCCCCTGACAATAGCCTAGCTATCTGCGCGTCAAAGCTGGTTTTTACAGTATGCGGGCATGACTATGTCATGGCATTTTTAAGGCATAGCTTTGACGCGCAGCTTTGACGCGCAGATAGCTAGGCTATTGTCAGGGGGATACCCTAATCACGTATTAATATCTGTCGCAGAAAAACTCCTTCAGAAAATCAAAAATCCCAATTTAATCCAATGTAAAAAGAGGGACAGAAACCAAAGGCCAGCGGTTGTGCCTTATATTCACCAATTTTCTCATGGTCTTAAAAAGATAGGCAACCGCGTAAACGTTAACGTAGTATTTTCTGCTCCATGTAAGCTCTCTAGTTTATGTAAAAAAGTCAATTCTTCCTCCGATAGGACCTTAGGTTGTACCAAAAAGCACCACTCCCGTTTTGTTCCATGCTCTGAAGGGGTGGTTTATGCCATTCCCTCTCATGCGGAAAACAGTATATCGGGCAGACCGGGAGGTGTCTCAATGACCGGTTACGAGAGCATCATTATAACATAAACCGAGTAATATCAGGGAATCTAGGTATCCATTGCCGAGATTGCGGGTGTTCAGCGGACCTGAGTAATTGCACTGTCATAGCCAGAAGTGGTAATCAGCTGACACGGGAGATCATCGAAGCTGAAAAAATAGCCAGATTGGACAAACAATGTGTTAGTGTATCATCCGTAGCTTTGTCAAAAAAGAATTGGATTATCTAGAGATATCATCAAAGCACCGATAGTGATGCAAAAGTTTTCGCTTTATTCTTATTATTTTTAAAAATTAATTTTTAATTCAATTTTTTAATAGTGTTTTTTTAGTTGTCTTTGCATGATTTATCTAATTATTAATTGTTAATGGGTATTGGCTAATTGGTCTCTGGTGTGTAAAAATTTAAATTGTTCTCATTAACGGCAAAGGTGAAGAAGTTGAAGATTTGAGGAAGAAGAAATATAGAACTGAGTTGAAAGTCAGCGCTGCGAGTCTGTTTGCTTCTGGTGTGCATGTGAGTGTGACTGTTCATCCGCGCTGTTCCATTCAAGCATGAGTTACCAACTTGCCCAAGCATCCACATTATCCTTTTTAAGTTAGCTTTACTAGTGGTGAAGTCAGACGAGCATAGTTCTCATCAAATTCTCGATAGAACCCCGTAAGACCGAGGAACGATCTGATATTTCTATTTGTACGGGGGCTTGGAACATCTTGAATCATTCAATGAGTTTAGGATCCCGTGCTATCTTCCCTAGTCCAGTATTGTGTCCCAAGAAGCTAATCCCTTCGAATCCTAACCCGCACTTTTTCGGCTTGATCATGATGTTGGCTGCTGGCAGGCGTTGAAAAATATGGCTGAGCGTATGAATGTGTTCCTCCCACGAACGTGTCGCGACTGGGATATCATCAATGTAATGATGCGCGTCTGGGATGCCGTCCAGCAACTTGCGCATTAGGTTAGGGAATGCAGTTGATTCAGTCTTTAGACCAAAAGGCATAATGTTGAACTGGTAGAGTCCACTTGCTGAAGATAACGCTGTCTTTTCCTTGGCGCATTCCTCCATGGGAACCTGCCAATATCCCTTGGCCACATCAAGCTCCGAGAAAAAGCGGTTCTCTCCTGTTTTGGCAACCGTGACACAAATTTTCGATATCGGCTCCGCATCGGGTTTCGAGGACGTCATTTTGTCCCCTGTAATCAATACAAAATCTGTTTTACACGTCCTTCTTCTTCACGATCACAAATGGTGCGTTGTAATATGACGTACATCTCTCGATTGCACCTAGCGCTAACAACTGAGATATCCCTTCCTCGACCGCGTCTTGAACCGACAGTGGAAGTAGATTTTGTGTCACATGCACTGGTCGTGTCGTGGCTACTTGCAGACCACACGTCACGAGATGCGTTCTTCCTGGAAGATCGGAGAAGATACCTTGATAAGCTTTGACTAGCGCACGCACCTCGCAACTTCTTTCTGTGTCCAAGTTCTCGTTGATATTCACATCTTCCTATCCTTGCTGCTTCGTCCAACTTGCCGTGGAAATTTCCTTGACGTCTTCAAGACTTAGCCCTCCTGTGTCCTCCTCATTCACTAACGCAGCGATATTACAGGTTGTCTGCTTTTTTCGCGTCATCTCCATTTCCTCGTATTTCGTATTTCGTATCTCGTAGAGCAGCACATGTTTACATAAAAAACCTTAGTCTTGCCTCCCACTTATAATTCATAATCAACTTCAATCTTCCTTGCCGTTACTATGATTGGCACTTTCCATTGCATATTCAACTTGTTGGAATCGGTCGGCAGAAGAAATAAACCAAGTCGCCTGGTCTCATCTTGCGAGTGGAGCTCGTTCTGTCGTATAGTAATCCTCACATTTGGCTTTGGCTTCGTCTAAACCCATGTGCGCCAGTTCGCAGGTTCTCTCCAGTTCTTCCCTAGGCTGAAGCATACAGCTGTACGACGTCTGCATCTTCTTCGGCGTTTCGGTTGACCATACTTTTTTTTAGAATCGCGAAGGGACCTCGCACTCCTCTATCGTAGAGTAGCCCGAATGATGAAAACTTAAGACTCGACTACGACACCGCTCTGTGTGCAAAGAGCAGCACTGGAAGGCGTCTGTCCCAGTTCTCTGGTTTCTCCTGAAACATTCTTTTTTACATTTGCTTGATAGTGCCTTTAAACCTTTCGACCAGTCTGTTGCACATGGGGTGGTAGGGTGTGGTAAGCAGGTGCTTCATCGGTTACACGCAACGAACTTCTTTCATCAGATCAGATGTAAAGTTAGCGCCGCGGTCGCTAAGTATGTCTGTCGGTACCCCACAGTGTGCAAACATTTCTACCAACACTTCGGCCACTTGCTGATATTCAATGCTTTGCAACGCTACAGCGTACGGATGATTCGTTTCCATGTCTACCATGATCAAGATGTACAGTGGCCCAAGTTTCTAATAATATAAAGCGAGCGTCGACCGCCGGGCCGGCCAGCGCCGTGCCAAGGAGGGGTGCAGCGATACCGGAGAGGTTAGGCGCTTGCGTACAAAGCTTTCTGGTGTGAGCGTCGTCTTCTCGGCTATTCCTTTGACCACACAAACCCCTGCTCCGTAGCAAAGGCGCATAGGGCGCTGATTAACGTCATTTTTTATCCAACGCCCATTTCTCTCTTTTCTTTTTCTCTCTCTTTCTTTCTCTTATCTATTGTTAGAGAAAATGTCTGAAGGGCAAGCTCTGGAACGATACTTTTCTTGCGTGGCATAAACAATGCCGCAATGACGCGCGGTTTAGGCAGACGTTACTCGATCAACCCAGGTGGCAAACTCTCTCGGAGAGCGTGATCCCTTCTAAGACACGCGCTGACACACGTCAGTTTCCGCTGATACCCCTAAATTCAGAAATGCTGTTTGAAGCGTCATCCTTTTTGCCCGCTGCGGCCTTGTTTTGAACTGATGTTGCAAGACGCGCCGCAGCGAGCAAGAAGGTTGGCGCTTCGAACAGCGTTAGCCCGGCTGAGGGGTACGAGAAGGGATCACGCTCTCCGTGGGAAATTGCCAACTTAGTTGATCGAGTAACGTTGGTTTATGCAGCGCCTTAGCAGTATTACGCTTAGCTCAGCCAGCAGATAAGGAGCAGGGATTCTGTGTGGTCAGCGGAATAGCCTAGCAGACCACGCTCGCACCGGTGAGAGCTTTGTGCGCACGCGCCTAATCTCTCCTGTATCGCCACATCCCTCCGCGGCACGGCGCTGGTCGGCTTTGCGGTCGACGCTCGCGTGGTCTTATTAAAAACTTTGGCCACTGTACTTGTTTTTTGCAGGGGCGTCACGAGGGTCAGCGGCACCCGGGGCAGTAGCCCGCCGCAACCGCCCCACCCCCGCTCTCGCGTGACCCGCCGCGACTCCCCCGCTCTCGTGGCCCGCCGTGACACCGCCCTGAGCGCTGAGTGTTGAGCTGTCATGTATCTATTAATTTACAAACAGCTGACCTACTGGCCAGTTGGTTGTACCCCAACCTACCTCTTGGTTTGATAAAAATCGTGATAATGATGCCACCCAGCTATCTAAAAGCGCGTTCTGTGTCCAAGAGCTGCGAAGCGCAGGCACACATGCGCACGAAGGAATACCCACGTCGGTTAATGTAAACACAAAAAAGAAGCAATCGAAAGAAATAGCTGCAGAAAAAAACCATTGTTGGTTGACTTTGACTTGCGATAGTGTTCGTCTAGAACAAGCTCAAGGACGACGTCGAAGACGACGTTGAGGACGATGTCCTAGAGGACGAAATCAAAGACGAGGTATGGGACGACTTCTAGGACGACCTGTAGAGCGATCTTAAGGACGACCTCAAGGGCGACGTCTAGGATTACCTCTAGGGCGACCATAAGAAAGACCTCTAGGAAGACGTCGAGGAAGACGTCAAGATTGTCAGCTCCTTCGAAGAGGGTGCGACTATGAAGGAGTGTGAGAATGTGACCTGAAATGGTCTGCTGCGCATACTTACTGCGCATAAGGAGGCCAGAACGTCCAATAAATCTGGGGCGGGGGGTGGTCGTGTAGGTAAAAAGTGCTATCGCATTAAAACTGCCGATGTAGCGTCCGTGCCACAGCGCTCCCCTAACGTATACGGACAACGCACACTGTGTCTTGTCTTATGAGTGCGATATCCTGACTGCAGTCAAAGAGTTGCTCCACGCCATAGCGCTCCTTAGGACAGCCAAGCAGGGTAGGTCGCACGCTCAAGGTCGAATTCAGAAGCTGGGCCATGGACACCACAGCAATTCTGCAATCCGGTCAATCACACTTATCGCCATTTTTTTTTCACAAAAGGTGCATAGGCTACTGCCAAACCCGTAAGGGATTGGATTGGGTTAAATTAGTAAGAATCATGTTTTTACTGAGTTTTGACATCCACTAATTGACAATCTTGGCAGTCATTAGTGAGAGGGGTAGAGAAACATGTTATTCGCCCGGCAGGTAAGATTGCTGCGTTTTTCTCAGTTCAGCCACAATTTAGCTTTGAGTGAGGGAGCTCCCTGTTAGAATGGACATCTCGGCGAGTTCATAGTGAAATACAGCGCGACTGGGACGAGAACATAGAAGAAAAATACACTGGACAAGCGCTGTCCAGTGTGAATCTTTTAGTCCTCGTACCAGTTGCGCGGTTTATCATTGTGATCTCCCCACCTTGTGCTGTTTTATTGAGCTCTCCGCCACTAAGCAGTTTTTCGGCTGCCGTCAGGATTGTGCTTCCTTGATATAAAACCGTGTTCGCTTGTGTCGTATAAGGTTGGTGAAAAATATTCATACGTAACTTTTGAGCTTATGCCTCAAAGGTTCTGAATCATTATATTGTAACGTCCTCAAAAAAGTTTTATTATCACTTCTCTTTCCTTTACACTCCTGTGGGAGCATCTTGGAGGACCTTCTTAGAGTGTAAAAAAAAAAAAAGATTGATGTTGAAGCTCAAACCGTTGGGTGTCATCTTGAATCTCTTCATCAGCCTGGTTGACAGTGCGCTCCTCATGTTTGATGACTCCTCCTTTGATGTGCCTGCCTTCACAGACACAGTCGGAACCAGGATGTCTCCATAAAATTTGAGCCGGGGTTGTAAAATGTTTAATCGGGTTTTACGCTAGAAGACTCTTCACTATGCCTACATTCAGGGTGTTAAACCGGTCATCATTCCGGTTCGGTTCAGGTTCGCGTTCAGCGGCTTTGTATTTTGTTCCGATTCGGTTAAGGTTAAGTCCTACAAACAAAATTTCGGTTTGGTTTCCGGTTCCACCAAGCGCGAATCGGTTCAAACCGGTTCATAATTCTGCCTTAGACCGTGGCCGTCCATGCCTTTCCATGTTGAGCAAGCACTACTTGCAGGATTCGCACACAAGGATGAAGTGTAATGTTTTCATCGCACCAAAAAAAACAGGGCAGAATGGGAAAGTCATGTGGATAAATTTGGTCAATATATGCGAACTTTGCTGGGTCGCCGTGCACGATAAGCGCACTATGTCCGTGTGACAGTTCTGGTCATGTTCTGGGAATAAAATGTAAAAACAAAAAGAATATACTCCTTCGAAGGTCAATGTTTTGTAAATATTCTACAGATTGCTTTGTTATTGAAAAACAGAGGGTCGGTTGAATGAGACTAATATTTCGATCAAATGCGACGAAAGGTCAAGTCTCATTATTAATGGCATTTTGTGTTCCAACTAACTATCGCAACTGAGATCATCAGGTGGCACAACAGCTTAGCAATCGGTTTGCAGTCATTTGTTTTCAGGAATAAAGCTTGTCATTAACATAAGAAGCACAAATATAATGTTGTGGAATGCGGAAACGCAAGCAAAATTTGTATCAGAATTAGGAGTAAAATTTTTTGATGTATTGTTGGATTTCAGTCATAAATAATTATAAATAGAATCGTGAGAGCGTGTTGGTTAAACATCTTGGTATGCGAACGCAAAAGGAGACAAGGGACATGCCAAAGCTGTCCGTGTCTGACGTGTTTTTGTGTGTCCCCTGTCTCCTTTTGCGTTCGCATACCAATAGGTATAAATAATCGTATGCACCCAAAAAAGAAAAGGGAGACTCCTCATATAATAAAAATACGCAAAAAAATCGCGTTCGTAAAAGGTTTTTTTTTGTTGCGATGAATCAGTTTAAATAAGAAATTAACCTATAGTCTTAGTCATCGTTTATATTGTCTTCATTTTGTTCTCTATTTTCATAGTATCAGACTCCATCGCAGTGCCTTCGAGTAAAACACAGAGGAAATACAAGTGACAATAAAAGTCAAACCGCGCTCGGCTTTTTTCTGTGCTTTTATTTTATGTATTTAGTTATGTGGTCTCGAATCTACGTTTTCTCGCGGATTATACGAGCTGAAACACCAGATCTGGCCTTTTTCTGCGTCTGCGGTCCCAGGACGCTTAACCCATAAGATTCCTAGACCCTAGACAGTTCATGAAAAACCATCACATCTGCTGGTCCTATGAACCTACGGCAAAAAAAAAAAAAAACACTCCTTAACTATAGTTCAGCACACTCAAAGCTTGCTAAGAGGAGCATTGCAAAGCTCTGTCTCAAATAACTCTATTTAAGAAATTATGCAAGCACGAAGTCCATACGAGCTTCGAAGTGCAAATCTCTCGATTTGACTCCGCGGGGTACCCTTCGTCTTTATTAACAGCAGTTACCAATGCCTCCTCAGGGAAGTCAAGCATGAAGGAGTTAGGAGACGCAGTCCAAGAGACCGCACGACAGGGCCTTTTATTGTACCCTATTTTCACAACTTTTCCCACAAGCTCAATAAAACAGCCAATCGGGTCAATGTAGACGTCGTCTTTTCCGCACCGCATAAACTTTCCAGCTTTTAAAAGAAGGTAAATGGGCCTTGTAGGCATGCCGTAAACTGCCCGCTCGTTTAGAAATGACAGTTCGTCAAGTCTGCCCGACTTGAGCTATCCGTAAAGGGCGCTCCAACGGCTCATCCATTTCTTTTGGCGGCACCGTCCAAGGGAATTTACGGGAATGGGCTGACATGGCCGCGTGGGAAGCGAGCCGAGTAGCCGATACCAGAGCCGAATTGGAATCGTCTTCGTGGAGCGAGGGCGGAAAGGGTGCTTGGGAGGCCTTGTCGGCTTCTTTTGTATGCGTTGAGAGTTTGCTGGCACCGGGGTCAATATGATTGTTTAATCTCCCTGATTGGCCAGGCCCAGTGTCAGTACGTGGGTTTCGAGCTCCTGGCGAGCCAGGACGGGTTGAGTTGAAATGGGTCCGCGAATCGCTACGTTTTTGTCCCGCGGTCCGAGGGTCGCGTAAGTTTGTCGTGCGCGCAAAAAGTAGTTTGCCCACACCGTGCGTGGTTGGGAACTTGGCGCCGAGGCGCATCGTCGCTGCTTCAGGCTGTCGCGAGCGACATTTCGCAGTAGCGCGAAGTTTAATTGCTTTGTTTTGTCAGAAGTTGTTCATCATCTGTAAATATATTCATATTTACCCGACCACCGAGCCTGAGCGTCAGTGAGGTGACCGGAAACGAGTGACCCTCCAGCCATTGCAGAACCCTACGATCGACCGGTCCTGATCGGGACTCTAAGGAAGGCGCCCACGGACCAGAGAAAGTAATCATCCTCAGGGGAGGACGAAGCCCTACTAGCCTTCAATTCTACAAGCGTGCTTCACAAAGAACCAACAAACGAAGTTTGTTCCTTGCACATGGTTAAAATTGCGCGCGAATAGAAAGGAACAGAGGAGAGTGAAAAGACAAGCGTAAAACTCTAGGATTCAGAGCCATCCTCTCAAACCCTGTGATGCTGAGCTCAGTAAAAGACATCCGACACAGACGGCTGCTCGTGAATAACTCTCCTTTATTTCCTCTAAAGAACTCGCACGCCCCCTTCACACCAAGAGGGCGTAACTAGCTCGACCTTTTAAACTCTCTATTAGCGAGCACTACATATCCCCTTCTTAGAGGCCGCATTTTCGCCAAATAGTTATTGTGGCGAAGCGCACCCACTTATTGTTCTAAATGGTTCCGTAAACTGCAATGTTTTCAAACTGTCCACCCTTACAAGTCTAAGCGGCCTTGGAGATGCAAAAGTAACCAGTCCCCTGCGATGGCGCTGAAGGACCGCTCCACTGTGGTCAGCTTCCGCCAGACAGCTGCGGGGACGCTGTCCTTGGCTGAGCACCATGGCCGGACACTGTTCCGACTTTACCCACAGTCTTTCTCCAGGACGAAGAGGAGGCAGGTCGCGGGCAGCATGCCGCTGGATGAAGGCCTGAGCTTGCTTCCGTTCATACAACTCATTCCTCCTTGCCAAGCGAGCGGACGATATGGCCGCGGAGGACTTTCATCTTGAGCACTAGGAAGCCGTGTCCTGAACCGACGCCCGAACAGAAGTTGTGCGAGGCTGTCTCCAGAAGCACAGGGGGTGTCACGGTAGCTCAACGCTGCCAAGTATGAATCCTCAGTTTTGGTCAAGAGTTCCTTGATAGTGTGGAAATCTCGTTCTGCTTCGCCGTTAGATTGCGGGAATCTGTGGCTACGTTTTTGGTGCTGGAAGCAGTAATCCTCTGCAAACTTCGCAAAATCCCCCGATGCGAACTGCGGGCTGTTATCTGTTCTTAAAGATTGCGGGATATCATGCCGAGCGAAGGCTGACTTCATTGCCGCGATCGTAGCTCCACTCGAGGTGCTGCTTAACGTCAGGGCTTCCGGGTACATCGAGTGATAGTCCACAATAATGATGACGTCCTGCTTCTTCCAATGAAACAGGTCTGCACCGACGACGTCTCACGGACGAGTAGGAAAGCTGGACGAAATGAAAGGTTCTTCCGGCTGCACTCTTGTCTTGGCATATTGCTCACAGCCGCTCACCAGGGATGTGATCTGTGCATTGATGCCTGGCCACCGGACAGTCACGAGCTCTTGCCTTGCACTTGACAACTAATTGGTGCCCTTCATGTATCAACCTCAGTATTGCCTGTCGTAAGTCGGCCGGTATGAGGAGCCTTGGCCCTTGAGGAGAATTCCTTTGCACAGGAACAGCTCGCCTCGGACAGACCAATACTTCGACAAATTGACGGGCAGCTTGTGTTTCGTCGGTCACCCAACCTCGCAATATCGTTTGAGTGCACAGCACCCTGCGTCAGTATGTTGCGCAGCTCCGACTTCCTCGGCGAGGAGTGGAAGGTCAACAGTCGTGCCTTCCAGTGCTACAATTGCAAACCTGTCAACTCATATGTTTTGAAGGAAGAAAAAAGAACAGCCCGCAGTATCAGCTCGCGCCGAGGCCACACTGGCACGGGGTCACCCGAGTACGCGGAGGGCACAGAACATCAACCACACTCATACGATTGCAGAAAGGCGATTTCGTTGTCGGTTAATGCCGCAGAAACTTGGCTGACACTACGCTTGCCTAGGCGGTGTATACTAAAATCTTCAAAAATTGCCCTAGTGTGTTTTTCGTGGAGCCTGCCAGTAATCGAGCTTTTTTGTAAAGATGGTGTACACTTACACGCTTGACAGTGCAGAGCTAGGTGACCCCCCCCCCCCGTGGAACTTAGAGAAAGAGTATTTTTTTACCGGTCATTAACATGCCGTCCTGTTTTTTCTACGCAGGATCTACCACATGACAAAGGGATGTTTTAAATCACTCTGGTTGAAAAGGGCACATAAGGGTGGACGTGTTTTGTGCTGCACCTGCGTTTTGTAATTTTTTATACTTTCGCTGAAACTTTAAATCAAATTTGACCCTTTTGTTTAAAGGAAGGGGGGGGGGGTTGCTGACATCATTAAGGGGACTCCGTAGCTATTGGTTACCTGTTTTAGATTGTGGAAAATTTTGTGTGTATACGGAACCACCACCACCCTTTTTTTGTCGACAATACGTGCAGCTTTCTCATGATACTTTTACTTTTTTATCAGTGTTCCTATCACCTCAGTTAGCACGTGCGTTGCAAATCCAGACGATGTAAGCCTCTCGACTTGAGCGTTAAAACTGCCTTTCATGGTGTGGAAACATGACTTCTTTAGGGCTGAAATAAGGCAGGAAAGAGCTATGCCTCTTTTTACGACTTTTTGAGTGCGAGGACGTACAGTGGAGTAAACTCTTTTTTAGAGCGGGCTTAAAATGATTAGCACAGGTGGTTTGTTGGCAAAAATAGGGAACATTCTAGAAATCGCAGAACACATTCCTTAGGAGTTTCAAAAGTAAAAATATGTTTTGAACCACAGTTCGGGAAAATGAACATGGTGCTACAAATTACATTATTGTCCAATGTCTTTCGATGCACTATCAGGAAATCATCTCCATTCCGAAAAGACCAGAACATAGACGCAATGGCTGGCTTAATGGCACGGTCGACCCCCGCGAGAGAAATATCGCTTAAGACCGGTGCAACACATTAGCCTATACATACTCCCGACTTTTGCACAAAAAAACTTTTGCTACCCAATTATTGTAGAATTAAGATAGAAATATAGCAGCCCAAGAAAAGTTTCTATGTATGCACCACTTCAATTTCGGAACGAGAGCTCACCGTGGGACTCAATGCATGACTTGACAGAGGCAAGTAGACGTTCATGGGGAAGCGAGTAAAAATGTATTGAACGTCAACGCTGAAAACACTGTGATTGGAGAAGTCATTTCGTCCTTAGTATTTCAACGATGGCTTCCGAATTGCAGACACTAAAGGGATCCGTAGTCTTCACACCTGAAAGGTGCATTTGAAAATAGCCCGACCGATAAAGTATGTTGTCGTCATATTAAAAACATGCCTGTGCTACATTTGTAATTTATTTCTAACAACTACAGTTTTTCCTGCATGAATGCAAAGAGCGAAAGTATCTCTTTTGCGTAAGATGGAGAAACGAACATTCTCAGTAGCTATTGACCTATTTCTATTTTTCCTGTTGTTTCCAATTGCTTTGAAAAAATTATACAGTCTCTTTTAATACAGTTTTCCGATAAACTACAATTTGCTGACCTCCGCACTATTTGGGTTTAGAAAATGTCTATCAACTGAGTTAGCACTGCTGGAGCCACAAGAATTCATTTTGAAAACCTTCGATAAAAGAAAGCTGGATTTGGGTGTATTTACCGACTTTACAAAAGATATTTGACTATATGAATCACAATATATTACTTCGTAAACTTGATTTCTATGGTATTCGCGGTTTGAATTTATCGCTTTTGAGGTCCTATTTACATCATCGTAATCAGCATGTTTCCATTCGTGAATATTCATCTGATATCAAACCATTTAGGTCTGGCATCCCACAGGGGAGTATACTTGGGCCATTTCTTTTTAATATCTATATAAATGATACTGTCAATATAAATCCATCCGCCAAATTTGTTATAGTAGGCTGACGACAGCAGCATATTTTTTCCGCACAAGCAGCGATGAACTTATCAATGTCGCCAATTCAACATTGTATAAATTGTACGGCTGGGCACGAGATAAGGGTCTGAACATGAATACCGAGAAAACGAAAGCGATAATTTTTCGGCTAAAAAACAAGAGTATATCAATAATGCGAGACATCGTATTGAACTCCGTCCCAATTGAAATTTTTAGCACTGTTTAAAACTCTCGGAGTGTTTGTTTTCAGAACCAATGTCATGGGATAACCACATTGTTCCCTTAGCCACAGAACTGTCACGTGTTATAGGACTAACATACCGTCACGGTTCTTTCCTTCCCGTTAATGTAAAACTATTAATATATGATGCCCTGTTTCAGCAGCCCCATTTAGATAACTGTAGCCTCGTTTGGAGTAATACGACGTTCCCAAACTTGCAGAAACTATATTTATTGCAAAAACGAATATGGAGAAATATTTGTAATGTGCCTTATGAACCATAGTGAGGGCTTGTTTTGAAAGTTGAGAATGCTAAAAATATTTAACCTCTATGAACATGGATAATGTATCAGCTTAAAACTCAAGAACAAAAAAAAAGCCTTTCCTGACAGACGTATCCGAGTTAGTGCCGAACGATAACGTCTATTTAACCCGACACATGGAATATTGGAGGGCGGGTGAAAGATATCCTGTTCCTGTCCTCGTCCTCGCTGTTTATATACTTTCAAGTTTTATATCTATTAACCGACACGCTTGTTTTCAATTCTAATTGACCTTTTTCGGAGAATTTTGTGCGCACGCGCCAACTTGAGGAGAGAGTAGGAAAGGGAAAGGCGCCATCTTTGCGGGCTCTCGTCGTACGCTGCCTGGCTTCGCTCGCATTGCTAGCGCGTCTGTCCGGCACTGTCGCGATGCCTCACCACTGCTCGGCTGTTGGATGTACAAACAGCAAGAAAAATACGCCGAACGTGAGCTTCTTTAGATTTCCGAAAGCTACCGCGCACCTCAAAAAGAGAAAGAAATGGATTCAAGCGCTGCGATTCCAGAACTCCAACGGGACGCCTTGGCAGCTATCTGAGAAGTTGCGTGATTGGCGAACCGCGGGTATCTCCACCCTAAAGTCTTATTATTGCTGTATAGAAAACAATATGTTGAAACCGTAGAGTCCAAGCTCGTGAGCTATACTACTGCCGAGAGGGAACTAGACTACAGTAGAATCAAATGGCAGTTCCGCTGTCTACAAAGAACACACGCTCTACAGTTCATGCCCATGCCGTTCATTGGTACCTGTGTCATTAGGAATTAATGTGGAGTATATTAAGAGCATACATGCGTGATTGATACGCCCAGCAGGTGCTTTTAATTTGCCTACGATACTTGTTCCGGTGTGAACTATTTGCAAATGCAGCCTATTTGGAACGCATAGAAAAGTACACCTGCCGTATGCTGGTATACAGCTTCACAAATGTAACTAAATCAATCATTCTCATGAATGATTCATGCAAACACCCTCAGCTCCTCCCTAGCGCCCCACTCACTAGTTTAAAGAACTCTGGATACACCCGATTTGCACCACCCATCTTGTGCAGGTGCGATCCATTTGCACCTGCCATCTGTTGCTGATGGTTTCTGTATGTCGTACAGTGTAAAGAGCAGGCCAGCTATGTGCTGGCATGTTCCGCTCAGCCTGCAAAGTTTATATTTACGCTTAAAACTCATTAAAATATAATGAGTTTTAGTAGATCGTGTTCCCCTCCGCTAAGCCCCTCCACTACTCGGAACTCTACACCCAAGGCCATCGGCGCGCAGGCGCAGTGGCGGTTTCTTTGTAGCAGAGGGTTAGCGGAGGGGGAAGCACGGTCTACTAAAACTCCCTATTAAATAAAAAAATGTCCTACTACAGAATTTTATTTCAACACGTCATCTAGTTCGATAAGTAGATCGATGACATAGCTTGGCCCTTTTAGTTGCATGCTGAAGTACCACAAAAAAGACAGAGGACGACAAATCTTGTTTTCTTTTTTAGATAATTTATGGCGTCTCGCATAAAATATGATCAAAGGACTGGCACACACGGATCTCGATACAAATGTGCGAAAGAAAAGCGACTATGGAGCTCACGCCTTGCAAATATTGACACATCTTGTAATCCTTAAGGCACATTATTACATCACCACAGGTTTTAGCGAAGAAATAAACTTACCCTGCAACGCAGTCGCAATACGCTTGAACGATATCGGCTCTCTTGGAAAGCGGTATCAGTTGCCTGTAACGTCCCAACTTCATATACGGTGCACACGTGTTCCTTACGAGGTGAACGGTGTGATCGGGATCAAAGTTATGCATCATGACCTTTTTGACGTAGGCTTCTTTTTTGAAGGCCCATCCTTTTCGGAGTTGCCTGCAGTCCTTCGCGAAGTACTGATCGACGCACGCTGTGTTGACGACCGGTTCCGATGTAGCATCGGCAGTCCATCCGCCTTGAAAAGCGTACAGACGGCTAAAGTCCACAGTGTCGAAGACGGTTGCTTCACTCGATCCTCCGGGATCATCATCAGCCACTTGCAGAGAATGACAGCCGGAGAAAAACGAGAAAACTTTCCACAACGAACGCACCGAAACGATCGCGTCGAGGAGGCGAACGGAGTGACGGGTTGACGGGAGCACGGACTGAGCCCGCAAACGTTTTGAATTATCTCCACGAGGGTGCGCCACAGTCGCGAAAACAAACTCTGAAAAACGTCAATTATCGGCTGTAAGACAAACTATTGTACACAAACGATACGTTACACTATATCTGAACTGCTCAACTAGCTCGGCAGCAACGAAATATGTATAGACTCTATATTACCTAAAGATTTTCATTCATTCTATTTGGGCTTGTGATTCTTCATCGATGCATTCTATATAATGTCACCAATTATCTACTCGTTTGTTTGAACTGTATAAGGTTATTTTTAAGGCTACAACAGTGTCTACTGTGTAGTGTTTATAATAATTATGATGAAGTTTTTATCCTCTTCTGTATGTTCGTGTGTGTGCTTCTTTTTATTTTATTATTTTAGTGCTGCTGCGCCTGTCACCGTATGGGGCATTGGGCTCGTCAAGCCTCCACTGGAGGTTTTTTTTCTTCTGTCCCTTCAATTCATTTGGAAAATAAAGTTATTATTGTTATATATTATTATTATTATTATTATTATTATTATTATTATTATTATTAATATATATAAAGAGAAGAAGAAGTCGCCGGATCGGTCGTTCCTTTTGATCGTAGTGAATATTTCTCTTTACGTTCACTGGTTTCGTCGATGTAAGACCATTGGTGACGTCCTACAATCTACACAAGGCGGAGCAAGTTCCTGGATCTGTGGCTCGAAGCTCTTTCAACCCAAGCAGCCGACAATATCGTCTGGGGCAACCGCTCGACCACCTCCATGATCGCCATCTTGATCGCCATCTTGATCGTCATCCTGATCCGACGGCCGGCCTCGTCCTTTTGAGGTTACTTCAGCGCTGGGCTTGCAGCCGGGCCTTTGGATACAACTACTCGGCGCAAACTTCAACGCAAACTTCAACGCATGGTCCTAAGTGCCCTCCTGATTCTATGCACCGTGGTGTGTTTGTACTCTACGGTTACGTCCGGTGAGCCAGTGTTTTGTTTACTGGAGCTTTTGGCTGCCCTTCCTTATTGTAGCCACCGGAAAATGTCCGCTTCGCAACGCGGTATGGCTTCCCCTCTAGCAAGCGATTCGTCTTTATGCTACGCTTGTCAAAAGGCTGTGCCTTCAGACGGACGAGTTTTGAGCTGTTCCGAGTGTCACGGTGCCTATCATCTTGCACCAACGTGCGCGGGGGTTGCGGACGCTACGTTCAATACCATGGGCAAGGCAAAAAGGGAGAGTTGGGTTTGCCCCAAATGCCGCGCTAAGAAATATAATAAGAACAGCAGCTTTGGCGGTGTGGGTACAAATACGATGACCAACGAAGACAACCTGACTCTTCAACTGAATGCGATCAATGAAAAGCTGCACGTGCTCCTCCCTTTGAAAGAAAAGGTTGATGAGTTGACGCAACTTCCAGCAAAAATGAACGATTTGCTAGCAGTGAAGGTGGTTGTCGAAACGTTGAATGAGACGGTGAGGGGCCTCCAGAAATCGTTGGAGTTCTTCTCCGGGCAATACGATTCATTGCTGGCACAGGTAAAAGGCAATGTTAGTGAAATAAAAGACCTGAAAAGTGAGGTAAGCGTTCTGACATCAGCAGTAACCGAGCAGAGGTCCGAAATACGCCGATTACAAGCAGAGCTGAATGACTCCGATCAGTACAGCCGATTAAGTAACATGGAAATCCACGGACTACCTTACAAATCAACCGAGAACGTCCGGGATTTGGTTGACAACCTGGCTTCTAGCCTAAACATTAAGGACTTTCAACCCTCTGACATAATTACGGTTCATCGCCTGCCTCCGAAAAAGGATTCAAATTTCGCTCCTCCAGTGATTGTAAGGTTTAATTCCGTCACCAACAAAGAGACCTGGATGGCATCGCGGGGCAAACTGAGAACTCTGCCCGGCTTCCCTATACTATACTTTAACGAAAACCTCACTCGCATCAACAAGGAACTTTTTTGGAAGGCTAGATCCAGAGGCAAGGAGAAGCAATATAAGTTCGTGTGGGTAAAAAACGCAAAGATTTTCGCAAAGAAGAAGGAAGGATCTCCGGTCATTCGCATTAATGGCGTAAGTGACATTGACACGATGGTCTAGAGTGATGGAAGAACGGTTTTTTAAATGTCCAGACTTGTCATCTTTTCGTGAAGTGTTATGTCCTCATTCCGGTGAGATGATTACCGTATTGCATGTAAATATCAGAAGTCTAAGAAAATACTGGGATCAGTTCTCCGCACTCGTTAAAAATAGTTGCACAGATTTTGATGTCTTGGTTTTAACTGAAATTAACGTCGATGATAACCTGTGTGATACTTTTTTTCTGTCTGGGTACAAAAGTTTCTTTCACACGCGACAAGGCGCCAGGGGTGGTGGAATAGGAATTCTAGTTAAGGAAGTTTGGCTTAGTGAGGTTACCGATATTTATTTTGCTCATTCAGAGTCACTCTCTCTGAACCTGAGTAACAAAAACTCCTCCTGGTCTCTGTTGGCGTTTTACAGGCCCCCTTCCAGGAATCCGACTCTTTTCGTAGACGAGCTAAAAACAGTACTAGCGGGACTCTCATCAGTAGAAAAGATTTGCCTTGTAGGGGATTTTAATATCGATTCTTTGAAAACATCAAGTTCAATTGTCTGCGACTATCTCAATGTCCTATCCAACGTAGGATTTGTGAACGTCATTAACTCGCCAACACGGGAAGAATACATGACAGATAAATTAGTATCATCATGCATAGATCATATTCATTTGCGTGCGTCATCTTGTATTATTACGTCAGCAGTAATATTGCAAAAACTGGCGGATCATTATTTCACAGCGTGTCAAGTAATTTGTGAAGCGACAATCAAACAAACAAGTCCTACAATAAAGCAGGTCCAGATTGTAGATAAAAAAAATTTGACAAACTGGTTTCGGCTTACCAGTGGCAAGAATTGTTACGGAACGAAAACTACGACGAAGTCTACTCTAATTTCCATTTAATGTGGAATTCTTTTATTGAAGATTCCAAAAAAGTTCTTACAATCCGACAACGCCGTGAGGAGTATGTTTGGTTGAATGCAGATATTCTACGAGCCATTCAAGACAAGGATACTTTGTGGAGAAAATGCAGGCGTTCTCCCCAAAATGCACAACTGAAAACAGAATATCGTTCCGCACGTAATCGTGCAAATGCGCTCCTCCGGGCCACCAAAAGGAGACACTTTCAAAACGAATTTTATCGTGCAAGATCAAATGTAGCAAAAACTTGGTCTCTACTCAACCAACTCCGTGGAAAGAAGCCTTCAAATTCAGTAGATGAGGAGCTTGAAAAAGCATTTGGCCCAATTACATGCTCAGTTGTCGACAAATTTAACGCAACTTTTGCACAGTTCTCGGGCGTTCCGCAGAATGATGTTGCCTATTCAATTCACTCGAGGGATTCGAACATGGAGTCAGCTTTCCTTCCTGAGTTATCAGAATACGATCTGAAAAGTCTGCTGTTTAGTTTTAAACCTAGAAAATCACCTGGAGTTGATAATATCAAAGCAAATGATCTCATTCGCAATTTCGATGCAATTAAACATGTCCTTCTGCATATGTTAAATGGTTTCATAGCACAAAGAAAAATCCCTAGTAACCTGAAAAATGCAAAAGTTAAGCCTCTTCATAAAGGAGGAGATCGTCGTAAGGTCGAAAATTATCGTCCCATTTCGATTTTGTCCTGTATAAGTCAAATTTTAGAGAAGCATCTATTCCAAGTTATGAGTCAGTTCCTTGAAAAGTTCGAAATCATATCTAATAATCAATATGGTTTTGTCAATGGACGGGGTACACAGCCATTACTTGAAGATTTTGCAGATGAATTACATTACGGATTTGAAAAAAATGAGGTCGTATGTGCCCTTTTTGTGGATGTTTCAAAGGCATTCGACAGTGTTAACCACAGCATTCTATTCCAAAAGCTTCATCATATTGGCTTCCGAGGTCCATTTCTGGAGCTACTAAAAGATTATTTAACTGGACGATCTCAACAAGTTCACATAGGTCACAAAAGAAGTTCAAAGCTCGCTTTAAAATCCGGAGTTCCACAAGGATCCATCTTGTCTCCGTTACTTTTTAATGTCTTTGTCAATGATATGTCAAATTCAATAGTTAGCTGCAAACTATATCAGTATGCTGACGACACTGTACTCTTGTCACGCCATATAGAATACGAAAAATCAATTTTTCTTCTCCAACGTGAAACCACACATTTGATTGAATGGTTTCAGCAAAATGACTTAAAAATTAACAACACAAAGACACGTCTGGTGTGTTTCCGGAATCCGTTAAAAGTTGTTATCCCAGATACGCCACTATTTTTACATTCATCAATTTGTCCCTCGTGTAAATGCACTCCAGTGGGTTATGTGGATCATGTGAAATATCTAGGTATTGAATTCGATAGTGACCTTTCATGGAATACGCACATGGGAACTGTATGTAAAAAGCTTAGACGTGTTTCTTGTCTACTTTATAATATGAGATCACTTGTTCCACAATATGTTAAAAAGATGGTCATTAATGCCTTGGCCTATAGTGTTCTTCGCTATGGAATAACCATTTATGGTGGCTGTTCTACGTTATGGCAAAAGAAAATTGACAATATTTTGACTGGAATGTTTAGAAGTATTATATACGGCACTGATACAGAAACAGAACAAGAAAAAATTGATCATATTAATCTTCCATTATGTCAAGCTCTGTTTACTGAGACGGTTGTTTTAAGACATTTTTGGGATGACAGTTTTAAAGTTCCCCACATTGCACCTCGGGCACTCAGACATACCACTCGTTTTGAGGTGCCGAGAATGTCAACGAGGTATGGCAGAAGACAACGAATATTTTATGTACCGGACATTTTTAACAGTCTCCCTGAACGAGTGTTGGACCTGGACTCGAAAAAAAGTTGAAACAAGCCCTACGAGACCTATTTTAAATCAAATGTGCCTGCACGTACCAGATTCATCTTCTGGGCGTCTTAAACTGTGCTCTAAAGATTTTTTTTCTTAGGCCAGTGATGTGATCTTTATCACAACTCAAGTACTGTGGCAACTTGACATGACCTGTGCTTCATTTTTTTATATATTTTGATGTGTGTGTGTGTTGTTCTTCATGTAATGGGACTATCAACATACCAACAACCCTGGACACTAACTTTACTAATGCTTCAATGTTATTTTTTCTTAAAACGTGTGTGTGTGTGTGTGTGTGTGTGTGTGTGTGCGTGTGTGTGTGTGTGTGTGTGTGTGTTTTATGTGCTGATGCACTCTTCACAATGTTGAAATTAACTGATTTATAACTTCACTACTGGTGGTTTAGCCACACAAGCCAATTCTGGCTTCGGCAGACCCGAATCATACTTCGTCGCATCCGAAAAATAAACCATTATTATTATTATTATTATTTATTATTATTATTATTATTATTATTATTATTATTATTATTATGCCTTGGCGTACAGTGTGCTAAGGTACGGTGTGGCAGTGTTCGCGCACAGTGCAGAGCTTTGGCACGAGAAGGTAAACAGTGTTTTGAAGTGTCTTTTAAAAAATGTGGCTACAATTCAAGTTATTCAAACAGCACGAATCTCTTCGCCGATCTAGAGATGCCAAATGTTTTTTCTTTGTAGCAACAAACAGTAATTCTTCGGTATTTTTGGACGGACAGCTACAAGATCCCACATGTATCGTCTCGTTTTCTTAGGCAATCGATCAGATTTGAGAAACCACGCTGTTTCACGAGATACGGAATGAAAACGCGAGATTACTACGTTCCCGACACCTTCAATCAGCTACCCGATTGTGTATTTTCCCTAGATTCCAAGACGAAAGTTAAGACATGGCTCCGCGAATATATGTCGGACGCAGTGTAAACAGTTTTAATAATTTTCTTTTCTTATTATCGGAAAACAAACAGCGCAGGGACAAGGACAGAGTAGAAGGCCTTCTTCTCTGTCCTTGTCCATGCGCTGTTTATTTTCCGATAATATGAGTGACCAACTAGCCCACTCGTCCAAACTACTGAATTTCTTTTCTTCTTTCTTTTTTTTTTTTTTTTGGGGGGGAGGGGGGAGGGGGGGGGGGATAACCAGGCAGGCTTTGAATCAGCCTTGAGTGCAGTCGAGTTGAGTTGGTGTGTGTCTGTGTGTATAGTAACTGTTGTAGATTTTATTTCCAGCTCTTTTGTATTCGCTCACTTTTGGCAACTTGCAGGGCCCCGTCCCACAAGCCATCATAGGCTTTGACGGGCCCGTAAACACATTTGTAATACAACGCTGACAATAAAATAATAATTATTATTATAATTAATATTATTATTATTTTTATTATTATTATTATAAATTATTATTATTATTATTATTATCTGCCGTTGCCACGACACTCTTTCGGTGACAAATGCACGGAAAGAACAGGCTTCCTTGTGTGTATTGGCATACAAGAAAGCCTGTCCTTTCTGTCTATCCTCTAATCAATAACATGTCTATCGTATACATGACTTGCACAGAGCGCAAACCTACTGCAGCGTGCGTTTTGCCCCACCGGACTTTATTTTCTCAGCAAGAACAAATCGCAATGACCACCGGCATATGGTGCGATGACGCCACGTGCAAACCACGTTAAAAAGTTCAGTTTTCTGGTGAATTTCTATGTTCGCAACACTATTCTGTTCACCCTTAAAGGGACGCTGTCAGGGTATTTAACCATTTTGTTCTTAGCCCGAGACTGAGGCCTGCCTCAGTCTCAGGTGTGCGTGTGTGACTGCCTGAGTCTCGGGCTAAGAACAAAATGGTTAGCATCCACCAGCTCGCCTGCGCACTCACTGCATTATCATAGGGTATTTAAGCTCGCCAAGAGTTTTATTTGTACATAATATATGCCAGCTGAACTACACAGCTTACAATTTGCGACTCGAAATTCATTTTCTTTCCTCCCGAAAACCGCTGATAGAGAACCGGCCAGTTTCAGTCGTGCTCACTCTCTTCTCCGTGGTCACTTGCCTTTTTCTATGGTTTAGACACAACCACCGAAGATAATCGAACTCGTGGGTCATCGAAGGCAGACACTCACTGCTACAAAAAGAAGGGAAATGTGATGCCCATTTTTTTGTGGCTTCTAAAATGCTGCAACATCGCCGTATTTCCGCTTCCTCTCCATTCCAGTTGCGGTTTCTGTTTCGAAACAGAAACTGGGCTGGGTAGACTTCTGACACCATAACAAATCGCCTGGCAAACAACTTGAAAAAAAAAAGTTTTGGGGTGTGTCAGTGTTTCTTTAAGTTAAGATTGCAGCCAAAGCTATAAGCGCGAGCTAGCCCTCGCTACTGGTTTTGAGACGCGCATTTCGAGCTCTCGTGCTTGTTGCATTGGCTGCAGTCTCAGCTTAAGGGTGATCGGAGTCAGCAAAAGTCGATGTCCAAATCGTAAATTTGTGCAGTATGCATACCAGAGAAAATGTCGCAATATATATATATATATATATATATATATATATATATATATATATATATATATATATATATATATATATATATACATATATATATCAGTCTCGCGATAATATACCGCAGCCTAATAAAATGTTATAGCGTACGACTGATAAAGTACCGAGTTTTAAAGTGAGTGCCCAAAACGTACGCGTAAAACCGAATATAAAATTAGCTTCCCTCGACAGTGTTTCACGAAGTTTTCGAGTTCGTGCAAGCCGCTGTCCAAATGAGATTTATGTTAGAAGTACATTTTCTGTCCTTCACGCTATTTATATAAAATTAGAGATATGAGAGCATGCACGTCTTGTAGTTCTTTTTGGAGCAAGGTGTTGTAATGAATTATTTAGAAAAATATAATTTATTATCTCTAGCATTCTGCGCATTTCGTGTATTTGCCTTCCGATCTATCATGTGAGCACGCACTTCTTTTCGGCATACCCCGCAACCCGGTGTTTCACCTGCCATAGAGCGAACAGAATAGCATGTTTCCGCAGACTCAACAACTGGCGCATTTTTGAGTAAGTCCTCCCGTATCGGTCTCAAGCGGTTATGTGAACAACATACAGTCAAATTTATTGATGGTAATAAGAATATAATTAATTACTGACTGAAGATTTAAGAACATAAATAAGGGCCGATCACCATAAAGATATGCATCATAAGTAAATACACTTGCAAGTTATCTGAAATATGTTCTGCAAATCTTTTCCGGCGTTTTGGGAGAGCCTTCAGACAAGTTCCTGATTTTGAAGCTCGTTTAAATAACTAGGTACGTGTTCTTGGCGTATATTTAACGTCTAAAACATTGAGAAGTCTGTTTTTGCCTCTTTGATATGATGAACAACAATTTTATGTATCTGTGGGCTGGATAAAAACAAAGTACTCAGGGGCGCGTGGCGGAATTATGGCGATGCGCATGCAGACGGACAGAAAGTGACTAAATAAGTATCAGCAATGTCGCTTAGTTTGTTATATTTAACATAACAAATCACCAATTAGCAAGGGTACGTGATGCTGATTTGTAACTTGAATTGACCGGCATCTTGTCAAGAACAAACCTCAAACGCCAAACTATGCCGAAAATGTTCACTTGGGTGAGCGTTTTTTTTAACCAGATTTGATCTGAGTACGAAGGTGCGTCTAAATAAGAGGGAACAATTTTGATCACTCATGATACACACAAATAGCGCGACAGGGGACGAACACAGGAAAGAAAGAGAAGACAGGAAAGAGCGCTAACTTACAACTGACGTTTTATGAGAGGAAAGAGGAAGACAAAGATACTCTGTCCTGTCTTCTCTTTCTTGCATGTGCTCGTCCCCTGTAGCGCTATTTGTGTGTATCATGTTTAACTAACTAGGCCATCAAATTATTTTGCTTTGATCACTCATATCTGCATGATTCTTCGCCTGCATCATAGTGCTGAGTGTAAACAACGTTGGTTAGCAAAACTAGCGTGTCATAGCCGCTCAGTGGTTCTAGAAGACTGAGAGTGCATGTCCTAAAACTTTCGACACATTTTGAACATACTATAACTTTACCTCAATTGCGTCGTCATCATATACATATATTGTGAAACGTATTTCGTAAACTATATTTAACAATATATACGGTGAGAAGGTGTCCATTCATGATTTTATGCACTTTAATTATTTCCTAAGTTCAAAAGAAAAACTAGGATTCAGCTTTTAATTCTGCGATGCCAAGTTATACCCATCACGGGTGTTTTAGGCGAGCCACCAGACTGATAACCTTTCGATTCAGGTGAAATATATGCGAATGAGTTAAACAAATAAATCTTGAGTCGTATGAACACGTGGCTCTTTATGTTAATCTAGCTTCTCTTGAACTGTTTTGTCGAATGTAAATAACGCAATTTTTTTTTTTTTTGGTACCTAAAACTAGAAGTGGATTGTACGAATGATAAGAAGCTGTATCGTTACTCGTTCCAAGGTTGAAATAGTAGCGCCTATTACCAAAACAACTCGGAAAATAGGTTCTCAGCTTAGCGGTCCGAACAGGTTCGAACCGCTTCTGAACCGTTCGACCTAATGCCTATTGCCAAAACAAATCAGAAAATATACTCTCAAACGAAAATGTTCGAAACGGTCTAAACGGGTTCAAACCGGTATTTTTGCTTCCCGGATCTGAACCGGAACTTCATCAAAAGCTCTGAACCCGAACCCGAACTGATAAACATTTCGGTTCGGCACTATGCTAGCCACCAAACTCCAACTGCCCGTCCCAACAAGTAATGCTATCGAGACAGTGCACAGGTTGGGCCGTCGCGAAGGAAAAATCCCATCAATAATCATGCGATTCAGGCACCGTTCTGTGCGTGACCGTTGGGTTGCAAAAGACGCGGCACTCAGAGACGAGCGTATCGTTGTTGATAAGAACTTTGCCAGGGCACTGAGGCAATTGCTCTGGAGTGCAAAGCAGCGTGCTAGATAAAAGTGTTATAAGTTCGTGTGGGTAAGGAACGGAAAATTATTTGCCCATCACAACGAGTACAAGGCCGCTATTGGTTTTGTAAATGACGGTGATTAGTTGAAAATTGCGCAATGAAGTGGAAATCAAGAAAGTCTCGTAATGTGAACAACCGTGTCTGAATCGTTTGCAGTGTGTTGAGTTCTAGGGATGTGCGAATAGTGATTTTTGAAACTGAATCGAATACGAATCGAATAACTGTGGCACCGGATCGAATACGAATACGAATCGAATAATTTTCGAATAGTTTCCGAATAGTAGGTAGACTGTTACTAAAGAAGAGCAAATAGATTATAAAATTATTTGTATTGTTCCAAATATGTTTTTTTTAATTATTCTAAAATTCGACTATACAATTATGACTAGAGTTCAACAATATATAATTAGATAAAGACAAAAGCTACTGCAATATTAGAATACTAAACATAATATCATGGTTCACGCGGATGCTGAACATAAAATCACAGCTCGCTTGAGCCTGGTACATCCTGAAGCATTGTACTAAGTAGGAACTTTACATTCTATTTTTATTCCTCGTTGTAGCGGATATCCTCAGACATGTACAAATTACTCAAAAAAGGTAGTTAAGTTAAGTTACTGAGTATCCACGCAAAAAGTAATTGGAGTAGAGTAGAAATTACGCATTTGTAATAGTAATTGAGTAAACTACTAACTACTGTAAAAAGTAGCGAGTTACTTTGAAATTACTTTCGAAGTTACTTTTTTTATATTTTGTAGTAGCAAAATGAACAGCAGCTTTGATCCATGAAAAACCCTGCGAGCCTAAAATAAATTCAGTCATTTTTATGGCTTGCGTTTTCACCAAAATAATTTATTCGCTCGCAAAAGCAATTGACTTTCAAAGTTCTTGATAGGAAAGTTTTCCCCTTTTCATTCTAAAGACGTCCCCAGCCAAGCTAAACAGGCGTTCCACCGACGCGCTGGATGGAAAGGCAGCGTTGAATTTGAGAGTGTCGGCATCTTAGGTGTCCATGACGCAACATATGAGGTTTGCCTCGGGTAGAGGGTCTTTTATAACAAACTCTCCTCCTGTTTTCTTTTTCTTTGGCAAGTTGAGATTGTTATGACTGGCCCATCTTTATTCCGACGACGTTCTGAGAGCTGAGCGAGGTGCACCCCACCGTCGGTTCAAGTCTCGCGTCACGACGAACGATTGCGCGTCTCGTTGCAGGGCTAATGCTACGCTACTGAAAAAAAAAAGAATTGTTTTGGTTTAGCAGAAGATGAACCAAAGTATACTCCGCCACTGACGCACGGTCCAACAAACGGATCTCCCATGAGTAACTCGCAATCCTCACCTGCGACTACGCTCTTGACACGCCTGACAAGTAAATCGTTTTTAACAAAGGAGGTCACCCTGGCATAGAAGGTCGGAATTAAGGACGCGAAGGATTACGTGAACACAAGTCATCGTCGCTCGTACCGTTGCAGCTGGAAGCGGGAACGTGCTCCCATGAACGAATTATCCGTGCCAGGGTTTGTGCACTGGGGACGTCCGGCTTTGTAAAGGCGTATGCGCTGACGACGAGGCGACCATGGGAACAGGCGCCCAGCTGCGAGGTCATTCCAGTGGCACCCCTCGTGGAACCCCCAAACCGCTTGAGGCAGAGCTCACTAAAGGCAGGCAACATGAAAACAACAACAACCCTCGGAGTGTCCCCGTCTTTCACGGTTGCAGCCGGAGGCGCGGCGAATGCGTGCATTACCGGATTAGGTCAATACCCGACCAAGGTTTGTTAAGCATAGTCTTCCTGCGTTCGTGCTCGCCGGTGTTATTCTTTTAGCTGCTCGTCGCCACCTTGGCCCAAGGACGTCTGTGATGCAGTTTCTACGGCTGACGAGGTTAAGTGCGTGGGAACGGAATGTGAGGGGCCCCTTGTTCGGGAGTGCCACTTCATCTGCCGGCGTCTTATTCATTTTCTGCTCTCAAAGTTTCGTGATGAGCAAAATTAGCACCAGATTTCGAAAGTAGTTAGTAACTTGAGTAGAAGTTACTTGAAAAAAAGTAGTTAAATTAAACTACTAATTACCCAATTTCAGTTGTAATTAAAAGTTACCAAGTTACTCGGAAAAGTAGTTAAACTACAGTAGTTTGAGTAGAGTAGTTGAACTACGTCCAAGTATGGATATCCTTGAATCGGGGATCAAGGAAGGTGCCAAGGGCATGATGTGGCCGTGTGCTTACGTCCATGGACCTTGTTTTCACTGATCTGAGAAGATTCTGGGAGCACGTATTGTCTTGTTCCACTTGCGCCCTCAAAAAGCAACGTCTTCTGACACTGAACAAGTGGCACAACCATGGAAAGTGTTCGGAAAACCTCGACACAAGCAACTGTTGTGGCTTCTTCAATTGGTTGCAAGGGACCAGCCGAAAACCTTCCACACTCTACTGCGCTTTCTCTTCGAACAACTTCCTGCTTCGACCACATCTACTTCGCTCATAGACAGCGGCGGTATCGTTGCAACAATTCTAAAACGTCTCCACGACAAGCTTTTGCAAGCGTGCACGAGTATCTCCTGCGAAAGCGGTCGCTAAAGGCTGAACCGCATGTAGCCGATTCAGCGAGCGACGAGACGAGCAACAGCGACGAGAGTCACCAGCGAGAGACGATTTCTCACTGTGGCTCCTCACGTCGCTCGTTGTTGGATTTTTATAAAACGTCCTCATCGCCCTGGTCTCTTGCTCATGCCACTTTCATGCGGCTTGCCTCATCGCTCGACTGACCGAGCGACAGCGAAGCGGGTCGACGTCGCCTGTCTCGTCTCTCGGCAAATCGCTTACATTCTGGGTATACCTATGGGTTATACTTAGCACAGTGGCCCCTAATGGAGACAACCGCAACGCACGTATAGAGAGAAACTGCTGTTTCTGATGATGACAGTCATTGTCTGGGATAAGAGTTTACGTATTTCTATCTTGAGGGCTCGTAGTGCTGGCGTGCCAGCGCGTTCTGGGACGCCTGGGATGGGAACCTCGCGGCGCAACACCGTAACGACTATTCGGAAATTATTCGAAAAATATTCGAATCTTTTGAAAATTAGTGTTCGATTCGATTAACGAATCGAATAGGGTAATAATTCGATTTGTTATTCGAAAATGGCGAATATTCGCACACCCCTATTGAGTACTCAAAAAATATATCTTGGCCGACTCTGTTAAATCTAAAGTGGCCCTAAAATGTTGCACATTAATAGAAAATGTTTACACAAGCATTGGGACCAGTTACTGGTTTATTTGACATATCGACTAGATGGCCAGGATGTTTTAATACAAACAGAAACGCACATTGACACAGCGGCCTGCAACTTGTTTTCTTTGGATGGTTTTCACGCATTTTTTATGCAAAGAAAATTAAAGGAGAGACGGAATACTTATGTTCATTCAAAATAGCCGGCTCTCCGAGCAGGTTGCAATTTCCCTTAGTCATGCTGAGGTTTTGGTTGTTACGATTTTCAAAAATGCAGCGTCATTTGTAATTTGCGCTATTTATGAACCACCGGCTCAAATCTTTCTTTATTCTACGACGAGCTGGAATATTTTCTGAACGGATTTAACAGTAACAGTCAAATGGTTCTAACTGGAGATCTCAACATCAATGTTATGAACGTATCTAAATATGGTGTTGCGGTATATCTAAATGTGTTGTCGGGCTTGGACTAGAGAACGTCATATGGAATTTCACACGGAAATAGAGGTTGGGAACTCGAATTACTAGCACGTGCATTGATCACAGAGTTGTTAGACTCAATGAACTAAACTATGCCTCAGGGTTAATTAAGCAAAAAGTAGCAGACCACTATTTTGTATCTCTCATTGTGTTTGGTTGTGCCCTAAACGCGGAGCGGGTTAATAATTATGTTGGTGTTTTTGGATAAGAAAACATAAATATATTAATTAATGAATACGACTGGAGCATTTTGGTATCATTGGATCGCAGCACTGCCTATAACAAATGGTTCAACAATTTTGAAGGATACATAACAATTGTATGAAAAGAATTTGGCTGAAGAAGAAAAACGCGGTTACCGCTGAAATAATTTAGTTGCGTCAAGAAAAAGACACACTCTGGAATAGGTGTGAAGCAAATCCCAAGGATGGCGCACTTAAAAAAAGGGTTCAGAAGCCTACGTAATAAGGTTACTGCCAAAGTAAGACACGAAGAAAAGCACTACGTTGCTCGTTTGGAGTGTCACAGTACAAACCCTAGAAAAGACATGGTATATAATATTATACATAAACTAACTTGATAAGAAAGGGAAAAATATTGACCAATCAGTCAAAAAGGCTTTGGAAGACCGGGATGTACAACCTTTATGTGAGAGGTTTAATGAAATATTTGTTCGTAGTGTCGCAGATCTCCAAGTGGCGGGGTTTAGTTACAGCAATATTTCCACACTTCCTGCGAGGTGTCGCGCCAACTCAGCTTATTTGCCGCAGATGACGGAAGAGTACCTTAGTCTGATTAATAGTAATGCCTGCAGCCAAGGCCCCTAGAAATGACGGTATTCGCTTGAGAGACATCTTGTCTAACTTTAACAAACTTAAACACGTGCAGCTGTAAATAATTAACTGATCTCTTTCAACGGATAGAATCCCCAGCAGCCTAAAAGTTGGAGTTGTAAGGCCTATCTTTAAAAAAAAGTAAAAAGGACACGTTCATTTAAAGACACATTTCTATTTCATCTGCTGATATCTATAATCATGGAAACATTTTGCCTTCAAACCAATGACGTCTTTCTCTAAGAAGTATACTTTACCGTGTAGTTCCCTGTACGGCTTTCGCCAAAAGACAGGCACACAATCATTACTAGAAGACCTGTCCGATCACATCCATCAAAAATACATGATCGTAACAACTTTGTGCTAACTTTTCATCTTGACCTCAAAAAGGCATTTGATACAATTTACCACGGGTTGCTTGTACATAAATCAGAGCACTTGGGTTTCAGAGGCCCATTCAATAACTTGGTGATTGACTACCTTTCAGGGAATCAACAGCTAGTAAAGATTCGTGACGCTATGAGTAACTCCTCAAACTACCTTTTAATTCATTTGTGTTTCTCAGTGATAGAGAATTCTGAGGCCGTAAATACTCTAATCACTGTTGCAAAAATATTGATACTACTTAGTAGAGGTTTACCGAGCACATGAGCAAGGCACGGACAATACAAAGAAGCAAAAAATATACTTGTTGGGGATATGTGAGGTCTCCCGAGCACACGAGCAGGTGCGGAAGATTCCAAGAAGCGGGTCCCACCTGGGTTCGTTATCTGTTGTGTTTCTCCCCTCGCCTGGTCGTCGGCGACTTGTTAATGGGAGTGAAGACGAGAGCGGGACGCGTCCCCTGCACTTCGGAATGTGCGCCGCCCGTTCGTAACCTCGGACAGGGACCGCTCGGGCGGCTGTACTTCCGACGCGCTGAGTACGTTTTGTGTTTGTGTTTTGTTTGGCGTCCCCTTCCCAGATGTGAGAAGCCACTGACCAAGGGTTTCTTGGTGGTGCCTTCGGGAGTCGGGTTCGCGGCCCGGGGGGTCTGACTTTCCCGTCGTTGACGGAGACCACCGGGCGCCCGACATCTGTGTGTGTGCCTGGGTGGGTGTTTTTGTGTGAGTCTTTTTGGAGTGTTTTTGTTGTTTAGCAGTGTTCTCCCTGATTGGCCGCGAGAAGACCTTTTGGGATTGGTCGTTGAGCACGCGGGAGAGTGGAGGGGACTTATATAAGCGACGGGAGAAGGGGCCGGAGGGCTTCTTGGTCCATAGAAAGCGTCTTGTAACTTTCAACTGTTTTGTCTTGTAAATATATTCATCCTTCTCATCATCGACTGTTGAGACCCGTCTTGAAATCCTTCGTCGCTGCGATCTGACGACCCGCCACCTCTGCCTTTGAACATCATCACCGACGCAATCCTCACGGAAGAGAAACGAACAAACATCACTGGCGCAGTCGACAGGATTGCGTCGGCGGGTCGTTGCGGCGGGTGCAGCTCCACGGATTCGGCAGACAGCGACACCACGGCGGAGAAGAAGAGCAGCAAGTTCCCGGAACTCGACGGCGTGTTCCAAGGGGAGGCCTGGACCACCGAGATTTTTCCCGTCGACGCGGAGACGCCGGAACGGCTGCTATCCCATGACGACAAGGAGTGGGTCCACGGCTCGGACACCATCGTGCCTGACTGTCCTGACTGGCTGCGTGTGTTCCTCAGTAAGAGTCATCGATCTCTCCAAAGTAAGGTGATTCTTTTGACTTGTGCCCGCCATGGGTGAGGAAAGAGTGGGCCGGCAAATGCCGGTCCTCACGTTGGGTCGGGATGGGGCTGGCGATGGGAATGTAGACGGGCGAGGTGAAGCGTCATCTCAGGGTGGACTGGCAACTAGCTTGGGGATACAAGGAAACGGGGACCAATGAGACAGCTGGGGTAGTTCGCCGGCCGTCACCGATCAAAGGGGTGTCGAGCAAGGAATGGAACTCATGCGAGCGAAGGAGACGTTGGTGCGACTCGATCTGGAGCGAGAGCGGCTACGCGTAGAGAACAGACCCCGAAGAAGCGCAAGCGGCGCGGAGTTAAGCCTTCGAGAGGAGGTGCTGGGTTTTTTGAGGCTTATGAGGGGTGTTCCGACGCAAATGTCTTCGTCGGAACTATTGGTGCCTAGCTCATTCGACGGTGTTGAAAACCTGTTTCCGACGTATGAGGTGCCGGAGCGTCTGAGGGGATCTCTCATCCGACCCCATTTCACGGAGCGCATGCGGGCGCTAGTGAATAGGCTCCCTGTGGGCGAGGCAAGTGAATACGGCGCGGTTAAGGAGCGCGTCTTGAGCTGAAGGTATCGCCGTCTGGGTACAGGAGACTCCTTCTGAACGCCACCAGAGCGGAGAGGGAATCCTGGACTCAGTTCGTGACACGCGTTGAGAGCTGCGTCGAGTATTACGCTTGGAGCCGAGGCGTTGAGTCCCTTGATGACTTGCTGGTACTGATAGTGTCCGACCGCGTCAGGGGCTCCATGGCGGCCGACATGCAAGAGTACGGAACATTTAACGAGGACGAAAAATGGCCGAGGCCATTAGAGATGCCCGCGCTGGCCGACCGCTTTGACGAGGGCGGGCGATGCCAGCGGAAAAGGGGGCCCTCACCGGCTCCCAAGGGCCGCTCACTGGAAAAAAAAGCGTTGACTTCCGCCAAGCCAAAACCGAACTCCTCCAGGGTGAGGTGTTTCAACTGCCAGGCATTGGGTCATTTTTCCCGCGATTTTCGGCGAAAACGCGCGCAGGAGGGAGACCGAGGTGGTAACCCCGTCGTGGGTACGGTCGGGACCAACCTGCAACGGCTCCAATAAACTATAACACAGCTAGGGCGCAAACCGCGCCCCCTTTCGAGCAGATTGAGGGACGCGCTGGGTTGAGAAGGGTTGATATCTGTCGTGGTGCGAAGACCATTAATGCTGTCATCGATTCTGGCGCCGATATGAGCTTAGTCCGTGAAGGGGTCGTGCCAGAGACAGATGGGTCATCGGGTAAGGTGGTGCTCACGGGTGCGTTCGGAGACAGCGTAAGCGCTGTTTTGAAGCTCGTGCCAATGGCTCTCCTTGCGCACTACGTGAAGTACGCCCCTCGCAAAGTGCCGCATCTCTGCGCTGTCACCGACCGGCTGGTGGCCGGAGTCGACATGCTACTGACGCCCGACGACTACGTGAGCCTAAGAGTAAACCGCGGGGCGACCGAGGCCGGACCCGGGGGCCGGGGGACCGCAGACGCGTTGCATAACGAAGACGACGGGACTTCTCTCTCGAGCGATGTCGCTGCAGCCGTCGGCGCGCTAGTCGGTGTCGAAAATGTCGATGGACTGGCTCTCGAACCGCCGTTGTCGTCGACGCGCTTTCGAAATAGTCAAAGAAGCGACGAGACTTTAAAGAGTTCCTGGGAGCAGGCCGGAAGTTCAACCCCACGGAATGTTCGTGGAAGAAGGACTCCTGTTTCACAGGGAGGAGGCCAACGGGAAGCTGGTGAAATAGTTGGTTCTGCCCAGACTTGGACGTAGTTCAACTACTCTACTCAAACTACTGTAGTTTAACTACTTTTCCGAGTAACTTGGTAACTTTCAATTACAACTTTATTTGGGTAATTAGTAGTTTATTTAACTACATTTTCCAGGTAGCTTCTACTCAAACTACTAACTAGTTCCGAAATCTAGTGCTAAATTTGCTCATCACAAAAGTTTGAGTGCAGAAATAAATAAGACGCCGGCAGATGAGGTGGCAATCCCGAACTAGGGGCCCCCTCACAGGCGTCCTTGGGCCAAGGTGGCGACGAGCAGCCAAGACATAACACCGGAGCGCACAAACGCAGGAAGAAATGCTTAACAAGCCATGGTCGGGTATTGATCTAATCCGGTAATGCACGCAGGCGCCGCGCCTCCAGCTGCAACCGTGAAAGGCGGGGACACTCCCAAGGTTATTGTGTTTTTTCGTGTTGTCTGCCTTTGGTGAGTTCTGCCTCAAGCGGTTTGGGGTTTCCACGGGAGGAGCCACTGGAATCAATGACTTTTCAACTGGACGCCTGTTCACATGATCGCCTCGTTGTCAGCGCATACTCCCTTGCGAAGCCGGACTTCCCCGCGCACAAATGCAGACACGAATAGTCCGTTCATGGAAGCACGTTCCCGCTTCCAGGTGCAGCTGTACGAGCGACAATGCTTGTTCACGTAATCCTTCGCGTCCTTCCGACCTTCCACAATAGAGACACATCCTCTTAGTTAAAAACGATTTTCTTGTCAGTCAGTCCAGTCGTGTCAGGCGCGTCAGGATACCGTAGTCGCCGGCGAAGATTGCGAGTCCCCCTTGGGAGATCCTTTTGTTGGACCCGGCATCAGCGGCGAAGTATAATTCGTTTTATCTTCTGTTAAGCAAAAAAAAATTCAGTAGCGTGGCAGTAGCACTGTAACGAGGCGCCCACTCGTCCGGATGATCTCATCGCCGTTGCGCGAGACTTGAACCCTTGACGATCAGGTGCACTCACTCAGCGTACTCTTCGAACGCCGTGGAAATAAAGAGGGGCCAGTCTCAGCTTGCCGAAGAAAATAGAAAAAAAGGATGAGAGCTTGTAATAAAATACCTTCTAGCCAAGGCAAAGCTCACATGTTTCGTCATGGATACCTAAGATGCTGACACCCGCTCAACCGACCCTGCACAGCCTGTTTTTCAAATTTAACGCTGCCGTTCTATCCAGCGCGTCAGTGGAAAGCCTTGTTAGCTTGGCTGAAAACGTCTTTAGGAGGAAGAGGGAAAACCTCTCCTATCAAGAACTTTGAAAGTCAATTGCTTCTGCGAACGCATAAACTATTTTGGGTGGACACGGCAGCATCGACACGAATATGCGGCTAAACCCGCTTTTGTTCTTCGTGCAGTGTGCGCTGTTGCTGCCAAGCTTTGCCATCAACAGTACGGATTCTGCTTACTCGGTAGCCGTTCCGATCATCATACCGTCATCGTCCATTGCCGCTGCGGATCTACCCCTGGTGACCATCGCATCAGGTGCACCGACGTCATCAACGCTTTCAGAACCGGCTATAAAGGCAGCGGTGGAACAACGTCGCGCCAGTGGACACGGCAGCATCGACACGAACATGCGGCTAAACCCGCTTTTGTTCTTCGTGCAGGTTGGTTGTTCTGACTCCTCGTACAAAAGCGATGACCTCTTTTTGATGGTGCTGCCGTGTCCCAGTGTTTTTCCGGTGTATTGCTGATACCATTGCTTTACTCTTGCAAATGAGCGGTGATATTGAAACCCACCCTGGTCCCACAGTTGAAGAATTTTTAAATCTAGTTTTAGAAAACCAGGCGCAAATGACTAACGACTTAATAACCATCAAATAAAACCAAAAACGGGCAGAAGAAAAATTCACGCGAATTCACCAAAAACTGGAAAATGTTAGACTCAACTGACAGCCCTACAGGCGACAACAAAACAATTATCTCATTGTGGAAACAGAGTTGCTACCGTCGAGAACACAATAGGTGACGAAACAATCTTGTCATCTATGGTGTGTCTGAGAGGGTTAGTGAGACAATGGAATTGCTTCAGGATACAGTAGTAAACTAGATTTTTGGTGAAACACACGGCTTACCAGGTACAACCATAGAAAGATTTCATAGACTTGGACGCAAATCAGATTGCAAAACTAGGCCAGTAATGGTTAAGTTCCTAAATTTCTCAGAGAAGTTGTCAGTTCTTAAAAACTGCCCTAAGCTGAAGGGATCGACAATTTCCGTTTCAGAAGATTTTTAGGTACGTGTTCGCAACAATCGCAAGCAGTTGTGGGACAGTTCTGAGGAAAATCGAAAAAAAAGGCGATAAGGTCCGTCTAATTTATAACAAGTTAAAAAAAAATCAGCAGAACCCATCCTTTGGGAATGATTATCTACGTTAATGCGAATAGCATCAAACGGTGCGGAGTTATGCGCGTTCGTCAGGTGGCCGGCACACTCTAGATACGCCAGCCCACTCTTCAGGCGATTCTAAATTTGTTGACACTTTCACAGCCCTGCGCACGATCTCCGCAGCCCAGCACGTGCGTTTGTGTCACTTAGGAAGGCGAGCAAAGCACGCGCCATACGCACAAACACTCAAAATGGTACCGACCAGACTTTCTGGCGTCTCAGCTAGTCTCAACTAGGGTGCCTAGCCTCAACCAACGGTACTCTAAACGGTTGTTTATATCTTTACCATAGGACGCGCTTTACAGCGCTGTCACAGCTACCGGTGCGCGCGCGCGGGTGAGCACGGCCGCTACATCACCCTCTCCCGAGCGCGGGAGAGGGTGGGCTAGGGGCCGTGCTAAGCCTCACGAGAGCGGAATGAGCCCTCGTGCATGGAACGCGCGCGATCGTAAAGATATAAACAAGTGTTTAGAGTGCGCTGAATGACTGCCTTCATAGCTCTGTGGTTAGCGCGTCTGCCTGCTGATCAAAGGGTCAACGGTTCGAATCCCGCCGGCGCCGTTCTTTTTTATTTCTTTATCGACCCGCGGCGTAAGAGGTTAGATAGCCAGATAGATAGATAGATAGATAGATAGATACGTAGACGAAAAGTGCGTGAAGTATCCAAAGAATGCTATTCGCATTAATAAATAGCACACTCTTTGTCTAGGACAGTGATAAACAGGCACGTGTAGCACTAAGTCATCCCAGACCGTCGGAACAGACATGGCAATCCAGGCGAGAACCCATGGATTCTATTATATTTTTGAACTTGAACGCAAGAAGTCTTATGGATAAGGTTACTGATTTTGAACATGTTTTGCTGTCACGTGACCCACATATCACAGTCGTCATGAAAACGTGGCTACATACTGAAGTTATTGACTCGGAAATTATTCCTCCAGATTATAAAATAATACGGAAGGACAGAGATACCCGAGGTGGGGGCGTGGCAATAGTTTCGAAAGAAAACTTGCGCTATAACCGAATGCCAGATATCAGTGGCAGAGTAGACAGTTGGGCGAGTTGGTAGGTATTGAACATAGTTACAGTTGCGCACACAAGGACAGGGACAGAGAAGAGAAACACGTAGGCGGCAGATAAGCGCACACTCACAACTCATGTATTAACGAAAGAGGAAAAGAAAGAGGTACAGAACGTGGAATCGGCTCGAGCGTTGGCCACACAGGCACGAGGAACCACTGGCCCCATGTACCCCTCGAGCCCTGGGGCAAGTGGTTCCTCGTGCCTGTGTGGCCAACGCTCGAGCCGATTTCGCGTTCTGTACCTCTTTCTTTTCCTCTTTCGTTAATACATGAGTTGTGAGTGTGCGCTTGTCTGTCGTCTACGTGTTTCTATTCTCTGTCCCTGTCCTGTGTACGCAACTGTAACTATGTTCGATATCAGTGGCGTTGAGAATTTGTGGATTCGTGTCAGCATTTTTTTCATATCTATTATCATTGGTGCGTTTTACAGACCACCTAGCAGTGGCAATAATTTTGTAGAAATAAACGACTATTTCTCCGAAAATGTACATGCAAATTCTAGAGTTAATTTTGCTGGGGATTTTAATCTGCCTAACATAGATTGGGAAAGCACATGCTCAGCGTGTCACATCTCGCAGGCTTTACTAGAGCTGGCCTTCTTTTATGGTCTGAATCAAATCGTACGCGCTCCCACAAGATTATCCCAAGAAAAATACTCTATACTCGATTTAATTTTTCTTACCGAGAATTTATGTGAAAGAGTACAAAGTATTGAGATGCTTGAGGGCATTTCAGATCATCAAATGGTATTGCTTACTTTTTCCACTAATAATACGCCCTGCGACGCACGAAGTCGCAAAGAATATCTCGACTTCTCCCAGGCCGATGATGTCGCTATTATTGACGCTCTAGCGTTCTCCTTTAGTGATGCTAAAGTTGAAGCCTGGGCGAGTTGGTGTGACATACTTAAAAGGTTAAAACAGCGCAAAAAACAACGGACAGGGTAAAAGAGGACACACACAGAGCGCTGACTCACAACTAAATTTTATTGAACGCAACGTTGGCTTCTTCAGTGGTTTGAATACACATGAGATCGATGTCAATTTTTTGTGGCAGTGTTTTGAAAATATAATCCTTGACTGCATTTCAAAGCTTGTGCCAAAAAAGGGAAGTTTACGAATAAAAAAATCCGTGGATAAACAGGGAAATTATTCAAATGCGCCGTAGACTCTTTAGACATCGCAAACGATCGAAAGACGCGAACGTCGTTGACGAATTAAACCACAGGCTTAAGGATGCAATTAAAGAATCCAAGCATCGATTCTTTAATGTAACAATGCCCTCCTTTTTCAAGTCCTCGCCTGATAAATTTTGGCGCTTTATATCGCCCTCTAAACCAAAAGTAAACGAGTTGAATATTGATAATCAAACCGTGGATGACCCTTATCATATTGCTGATGCTTACAATAAATATTTCATGTCCGTTTTCAGTTTGAACAATGGTCACAGTCCGGTATTTGATGCAATTCGAGAAGACAGCGATTGCGCTAGGAACTGTTTGCCAGATATAACAACTTCGGAGGAAGGTATTCTAAATTATATCTTGAATATTAACGTTAAAAAGGCAGTTGGGCCGGACGGAATTCCGAATGCTTTCCTGAAAAGGTATGCGGAATGGAGCCCTAGCTACTTACTGTAATATTGTTACGAATAACGAAGTGACAAAACAAAGGAATAACTGAGGAAACTGAAACGTTTAATGGGGCGAACTTGTGCCCAAAAATAAAAGGAAAAAAAAGGTAACAACAGAGCGTCGCGGGCGTCGAAAGCGGCGAAGCAGCAGGATCGAACGCTGAGGCGAGACTGACCCCGGCTGGTTACGCGGAGCCCTTTTGTGCATGCGTGGGCCTCTAGAACATTCGGCCGGGAACATTCGGCGCGCAGAACATTCTAACCTAGAACGAGCAACACGGTTCTCGAAATTACCAGAAATCTAAATTGGAAGAATAAATAAAAAACGCGGCGCTCCCAGGGATCGAGCCCTGGGCTTTCTGCGTGGAAGGCACGCGCGATAACCGTTAGGCCACGAGCGCTTTTTTTTTTTTCTTTATTACCGGACTTGGACTTTACACAGTAGCTAAAAACACAGACAGTACGCTTACAAGAGGTGATGCTAAAATTGCCCGCCAGCTTGCGGGTAGCAGTTTGGGGTTAAAATTTGCTCAAGTTCACCAGCTTTTCGATGCAGGGCAGCCACTCGGGCACGCATTTCTGAGCCTTATTAACTTCAATAAATGAAATAATACTTTCACGGAAATACTCCGTAGCTTCACGCATATCACGGTCTGCATGGCGGACAGCCATCCGAGACCTCCAGATACCATGCAGGCCCAGCAACATCACAAGATCGAATGGGGCGCCACCCTCGTTGTCTACCGGCAGGTACCTAATCCCGTGAGAGTCAAGTGGAAAGTCTTTCTTCAAGGTGCGCTGTAGGACATCCCAAAGAAAGACGCCATCCCAACACTCCAAGAAGACGTGTTCAATAGTCTCTGGTTTTTGACATAGGAAACAATGAACACCCCACGGGACAAACAAGCCCCTCTCTTCCATCCACGTTTTAACCGGTAATGTACCGGTATGTAAATTAAAGAAAAAGACTTGACCCCGGGTGGAACTAACATCTTTTTCACACGTTTCAGGACGTCTTGTCCTGGGCCTGTATAGTACATGGTCCTGTACAATGGAACAGGAAAAACAGCATCGCAAACATCTTTGTACAACCGCTTACGCGTTACTACGCTCAAATACTCCAAAGAGAAACGGGCCGCCAAAAAGCGGCATGCTGCGACTACTTCTTTCAGGTACCCATGAATACCGCCGGGTATACTGGACGAGGAAACAACAATTAGGCCACGAGCGCGCTGCCTACTTAGTCAGCTGCGCTCGCGGCAATATTCAGAAAGTCGCTAGAAACTTCCACTGCACCTTCAAAATGGAAAATAGCAAAAGTGATTCCCATCTTAAAATCCGGTGACTCAATAGTTGTTTCCAATTATCGACCTATTTTCTTGCGCAGTATTTGTAGTAAAATTTTGGAACATATTGTATTTAAACACTTATCGGCATATCTAGAGCAAAACAGTTTTTAATGCGAATAGCATTCTTTGGATACTTCACGCACTTTTCGTCTATGTATCTATCTATCTATCTATCTATCTGGCTATCTAACCTCTTACGCCGCGGGTCGATAAATAAATAAAAAGACCGGCGCCGGCTGGGATTCGAACCGTTGACCCTTTGATCAGCAGGCAGACGCGCTAACCACAGAGCTATGAAGGCAGTCGTTCAACGCACTCTAAACGGTTGTTTATCTTTACAATAGGACGCGCTTTACAGCGCTGTCACAGCTACCGGTAAGCGCGCATTCCATGCACGAGGGCTCATTCCGCTCTCGTGAGGCTGAGCACGGCCGCTAGCTCACCCTCTCCCGCGCTCGGGAGAGGGTAATGTAGCGGCCGTGCTCAGCCTCACGAGAGCGGAATGAGCCCTCGTGCATGGAACGCGCGCGCACCGGTAGCTGTGACAGCGCTGTAAAGCGCGTCCTATCGTAAAGATATAAACAACCGTTTAGAGTACCGTTGGTTGAGACTAGCTGAGACGCCAGAAAGTCTGGTCGGTACCATTTTAAGTGTTTGTGCGTATGGCGCGTGCTTTGCTCGCCTTCCTAAGTGACACAAACGCACGTGCTGGGCTGCGGAGATCGTGCGCAGGGCTGTGAAAGTGTCAACAAATTTAGAATCGCCTCAAGAGTGGGCTGGCGTATCTATACTTTGTCTCACCTTAGCATGGACTATTGTTAGCCGCGCGTGCTAAAAGCCCGAGCTAGTTGCTTTGAATGAAGCCTCGGCGGCTGCACGAGCGCTCGTGCAGCGAGTGCTCAGTCAAGGCAGTCGAAGCTAGCCGCTCGCGCTTGCATAGCCTTCGCAGTTAGTCCGTGCTAAGATGAGATGAAGTATAGAGTGTGCCGGCCACCTGACGAACGCGCATAACTCCGCACCGTTTGATGCTATTCGCATTAACGTAGATAATCATTCCCAAAGGATGGGTTCTGCTGACTTTTTTACTAAGGCTCAACATGGTTTCCGACAAAAAGTGTCTACCATTACCCAACTGACCGAAACAGTGCACGAGTTCGCGTCGGTAATTAATACTCGAGGACAAACTGACGTTGTATACTTGGACTTTTCAAAAGCGTTCGACCGCGTTCCACATGACAAGCTACTAACAAAATTGGCGGTTGTCTTAAATAATACTAATATTTTGAGGTGGCTAGAAAGTTATTTGACTATGAGACAACAATTTGTACAATTTGATAGCGCGTGTTCCGGTAATGCACAAGTTACGTCTGGTGTCCCACAAGGATCAGTTCCCGGGCCTCTATTGTTCTTAATATTTGTTAATGATATTGTTTGTGAAATTCCAGTCAAGATAAGATTGTTTGCAGATGATTGTGTTGTTCTTAAGGAAATCAAAAGTCTCGGAGACTGTGAAGTATTAAATTCCTCGCTAGAAAGATTGTCTAAATGGTGTGCCGATTGGCAAATGTCGTTGAATTTATCAAAGACTGTTTGTATGTCTATTACTCGCAAGAAAAGTCCTTTAGTTTTTAATTATTCTATTGGTAACTATAGCCTTCTTAGAGTTTGCTCATATAAGTATCTGGGTTTGACTATAACATCCGACTTAAGGTGGAACACACATGTTAGTAACATATGTAGTAGAGCAATGAGTAAGTTGGGTTTTCTTCGCAGGTATATAAAGCATGGCCTCAGTGAGACAAAGTTATTATTATATAAAACTCTGGTAAGGCCAATGTTAGAATATGCTAGTGTCATCTGGGATCCCCACACATCATGTTGTATTTCAGAACTCGAGAGAATTCAGAGATTAGCGGTGCGTTTTGTGTACAATATGTATTCCTCTTATGTGTCCCCCACAAAACTTTGTACTGAGGCGGGCCTGAAAACCTTACAGGAAAGAAGGAGAATGAATCGTCTAAAATTTCTTTATCTTATCGTTAACGACGAGCTTGGAATCAAGAAGGATGATTACATTACACTTATTTTTTGCCCCAGGTCTACTAGGCATTTTCACAGCAGAACAATAAAACCATATAGTTATAAAAATGACGCATTTAAATACTCCTTTCCTAGAACAATTATTGTTTGGAATAGTTTGCCACCTGATGTTGTAAATACTACAAACTTTTTAGATTTTTGTTCCAAGTTATTGCAGAAAGTGCAACCTGTGTGATATTATGTTTCATCCACTCCTGTAACAACCTCGAAAGAGGTTAACAGTATTAATAAAGAAAGAAAGAGAAAAGAAAGAAAACGCAAGCCATAAAATGACGGAATTTATTTTAGGCTCACTGGGTCTTTCACGGATCGAAACAGCTGTACATTTTGCTACCACAAAAATATAAAAAAGTAATTTTGAACTTAACTTCGAAGTAACTCGTTACTTTTTCACAGTAGTTAGTAGTTTACTCAATTATTGTTGCAAATGCGTAATTTCTACTCTACTCCAATTACTTTTGGCATAGATACTCAGTAACTTAACTTAACCACCTTTTTGGGTAATTTGTACATGTCTGGTTCTGCCGCTCGAGAAGAAGCCAAAGGTCCTGAGATTGGGCATGACTCCACGTGGGCAGGGCGTTTGGGAGAACGGAAAACGAAGGCCCACGTAAAGATGTCCTTCTACTGGCCAGGCACGGCAGGACGACATCAAAAAGTACTGTCAGTCAGGCGAGGCCTGTCAGTTAAGATCGCCCATTACAGCCGCTGACAGAGTTCCCATCGCTCCCTCGCACGTTTCGAGGTGCCGTTCCAGACGGTGTTCATGGACTGCATCGGTCCGCTAGAGCCGCAGTCCGCTCGCGGACACCGGTATATGCACTGTGCATCGTCGACGTTTGCACACGATTGCCAGAGGTGGTCTGCCTCAAGTCTCTCACCGCTAAGGCCACTTGCGACGCCTTGGTAGAGGTATTCTTGCGCATGGGCGTGCCCGAAACGATATGCTCAGACCAAGGCATGCACCAATTTCACCGAGCAGGTGACGACACTGCTCCTAGGAAAGATGGGCGCGACGCCGCGCGTTTCACCCCTGACCACCCGCAAAGCAACGGGTTAGCCGAAAGGTGGAACGGCACCTTTAAAAAAATGCTCCACCACGTGGTTCACGAGCACGGGCGGGAATGGGACAAACACGTCCCTTTTCTCCTATGGGCCTATCGAGAGGTGCCGAACGAGACAACGGGAGTGACCCCGTTTGAGCTAATGTATGGCAGGGAACCCGTTGGGCCGCTGGCGATTCTTTCCAAAACCTGGACGGGGGAGTGCACGGCCCCCTGCGGGCTGACGTCGTTGGCAGAAGACTATCTCGTCGTACTGAGGCAGTGGTTCGCCACCGCGGCGGACGCTGCGCGTGAGCACTCTGGCGCGGCCCAGTCTTCGTACGCAGGCTACTGTAATCGGAACGCGAGGCCAAAGGCCTTCCAAGGCGGCGACGTTGTGCTCGTTCTTGAAGCCGACTGCACCAATGCTCTCCTGAGGAGGTGGAGGGGCCCGCCGGTCGTTGTTGAGCAGAGGAGGCCGTGCAGCTACCTGGTTCGGTTTGAGGACGGCTTGCAGAGGGTTGTACACGCCAACAAATTGCGAGCGTGCCCCGAAGCGAGTGTGCACTGTGGGCGTGATTTTTGAGGAAGACGAAGAGTTCGGAGACATTCCTGACGTCCCGTAAGAATCGACGTTCAGGGTCTCAACCTCTAGATCTGTCCGGGGCTTGCGAACACCTGGGGGCAGCCAGCGTCAACAGTTGGAACACTTGCTGCGCGCTTTCCCGGGCATGTTCAGTTCCGAGATAGGACGCTGTGAGCCCGGGACGCACAAAATCGAGCTAGTGCAGGGTGGGCAGCTCCGGCAGAGCTATCCTTACAAGGTGCCAATGGCCTACCGCGGGGAAGTGGACCGACAGATCAACGAGTTGTTGGAGACGGGTTTAATCTACTCCGTTGAGTCCAGCTTCTCGCACCCTGTTGTGTGCATAGGGAAGAAAGACGGCGGAATGCGCATATGAATTGACTACAGGCAGCTGAACGCCGTGACCGTTCCGGGCGCTTTTCACCATGACGGATGCGTCCGAGACGCTGCTCCAAGTAGCTCAGGCGAACTTCATCACGACTCTAGACATGTTAAGGGGGTACTGGCAAATCCGGATGGACGCCGCGTCGGAAAAGTACACCGCCTTCGTAACCCACGGCGGTCAATATGCGTGGCGGGTGATGCTGTATGGGTTACGAAACTCGGGTTCCACCTTTCAGCGCGTGATGAACCGAGTAATGGCACCCCACCGTCGGTACGCGTGTGCGTATATTGACGACGTCGCCGTCTACTCTGCGTCCTGGAGCGATCACGTCGACCACCTGACGGCCGTCCTCCGCACGTTGGCCGAAGTGGGCTTCACGGCCAATTTAGGTAAGTGCAAATTCGCCCAAGCGAGTGTCCGATACTTGGGGCATGTCGTTGCCAGCACTCTCCGGACCCTGATCCGATCGAGGCGATCTCCAAACTCGAACGGCCAACGACGAAGATGGAGTTGCGCAGCGTGCTGGGTCTGTGCAACTATTACAGAGACTACTTCCCGAGATTTTCCGACGTGGTCTTCCCACTTACTCAGCTCACCAGCAAACGGGTCCCAAACGAAATTCGGTGGGGACCGGACGAGCAAGCAGCGTTCGATGTTGTGAAGCACAGCCTCGCCCGGGCGCCAGCGCTGTACGCTCCGGATTTGGGGCGCGAGTTTGTCGTAGCGACCGATGCTTCAGACCACGCTGTGGGGGCATGCCTGCCGCAGTGCGATGACTCGGGCAACGAGCACCCCATCACGTTCTTGTCGAAGAAGTTGGACGCCCACCCAGCGGCGCTGGTCAACCATAGAGCGGGAGGCGTACGCGGTGGTGTGGGCGCTCGGTCGTTGGGACACCTGGCTCTTTGGGGCCGTGATCAAGATAGTGACGGACCACAATCCGCTAAAGTATTTGACGCTGACCACGCCTCACAGCGCCAAGTTAACTCGATGGGCGCTGGCCCTTCAGCGTTATAACGTGACCATTGAGCACCGGAAGGGGTCCAACAACGGCAACGCGGACACTCTGTCGAGGCTCACGAGGAGCGATTAGTCTGGCGTTCCTCTCGCTCTCACGTCAACTGAATGGTCCACTATTTAGATGTCGTGCCAATTGTTGTCTGTTGCGTGTGTGGGCGTGCGTTTATATTTGTTTGTGTCTCCCACACGCTATTGTATGTTCGCGTAGTGGTTAAATGTATGTGTTGATGTGCCTTACTGTAGCGAGAACCCGTTTAGGGCCGATTTACGGTGCATGTACCGACTGTGCGTGCCTCCGATACTTTCGTTACTTTGCGTTTTGTGTATTCTTTGCTTGACATACAGAGACAAAGAGAGTTTCTCGGAAGTGCGGTCTAGCGCTTAGTGTGTTTATAATGTCGGTGGCGGTGGTTCGCTTTTCTTTTTGTTGTTGCTCACGTGTGCATTTCCGTCTTGTGTGACGAGGCCTTAGACATAGAGCCTTGGCAGGCACAGTCCGAATCACCTCCCGGGTGAGCTATTTGTGTGCATACATTGTGTCCGTGTTTTTTACTTTTTTTATATATATATATATATATATATTGTTTCCGACATCTAGGTCCGAAAAATATACTTGTTGGGGAGGTGTGAGGTGTCCCGAGCACACGAGCAGGCGCGGAGGATTCCAAGAAGCGGGTCCCGCCTGGGTTCGTTATCTGTTGTGTTTCTCCCCGCGCCTGGTCGTCGGCGACTTGTTAATGGGAATGGGGACGAGAGCGGGACGCGTCCCCCGCACTTCGGAATGTGCGCCGCCCGTTCGTAACCTCGGACAGGGACCGCTCGGGCGGCTGTACTTCCGACGCGCTGAGTACGTTTTGTGTTTGTGTTTTGTTTGGCGTCCCCTTCCCAGATGTGAGGAGCCACTGACCAAGGGTTTCTTGGTGGTGCCTTCGGGAGTCGGGTTCGCGGCCCGGGGGTCTGACTTTCCCGTCGTTGACGGAGACCGCCGGGCGCCCGACATCTGTGTGTGTGTGTGGTGGTTGGGTGTTTTTGTGCGAGCCTTTTTGGTGTGTTCTAGGGGCGAAGCTCCTTAGGGTCTAGCCTTGTCCGCCCGTCCGTCCATCCGTCTCGGCGTCCGTACTCACATAAAAAGAAAACAAAATGTTTGCGCAGTCAACAGGATTCGAACCTGTGCGGGGAGACCCCAATGGATTTCTAGTCCATCGCCTTAACCACTCGGCCAGGACTGCGGGACGAGTAGGGGCTTTGAGATGTGGTAGTAACTCAAGAGATAGGGTTTTTGTCATGGATGAAACGTTGCATGTAGCCGCTCAACGTCTATACAGGAGAGGGTGCTGCGGTCAAATGCGTATATAATCGCGTTAAACTTTGCATAAATTGGCTCAACGTTTATAGACGAGAGGGCGCTGCGGTCAAATGCTCAAATGCGTATATAACCACGTTCCATACCACACATTTTCTTTCTGACATGGACCGTTGACTTAAGCGGTGGAGATGCGTTCCACGGCTTCCGGCAAATCCAAGCTGATCCGCTAGAAGAACCACTGGCTCTGCTTTTCACCGACCATAAAGCAGTAATAATGAAGTCGAAACGCAACCCAGACTCAGCACTACCTATGAGCAATAAAAAATCAGCACCATCAGCACTACCTATGAACAATAAAATCAGTATCATCAGCACCACCAGAGCTTCGCCCCAATCAACATCATTCACCACGTGGAGACGCAGTCATTTTTCGTTGTTTAGCACTGTTCTCCCTGATTGGCCGCGAGAAGACCTTTTGAGATTGGTCGTTGAGCACGCGGGGAGAGTGGAGGGAACTTATATAAGCGACCGGAGAAGGGGCCGGAGGGCTTCTTGGTCCATAGAAAGCGTCTTGTAACTTTCAACTGTTTTGTCTTGTAAATATATTCATCCTTCTCATCATCGACTGTTGAGTCCCGTCTTGAAATCCTTCGTCGCTGCGATCTGACGACCCGCCGCCTCTGCCTTTGAACATCATCACCGACGCAATCCTCACGGAAGAGAAACGAACAAATATCACTTACTTTTTACCACGTTCCGTTTTTGTGAATGACAGCGCGGAAAGGTAACTCCAGCTTGAGATCTTTCAAAAAGAACTTCAAACTCAAAGTTGAATGTTAGCGGCTCTTGAGTAAGGCGTTCCTGGGGATCTATTTTAGGACCTCTCATTTTCAACATCTACGTTAATGAAATTGGGCAACTTCACTTCTCCTCGCGGGTATTTCAGTACTCCGACGATACCGCATTGGTTTTAACTGGAAATGAGGAATCCGGAAGCTACCATCATCTTTTCAAACTGACATATTCCACATAATGGCATGGTTCACTAGCCACACAAATTTGAGTAAAACATCAATAAAACAAAACTAATCTGCTTTCATAACCCGCACAAAATTATTAAATATTTCGGCCCCCTTAGTCCTTCACTTATCTACTTGTAAAAACTACAGGTGCTCACCCCTAGAATACGTGTCATCCGCAAGGCATCTGGGCGTGCTTTTCGACGAACATCTTTTACGGGGAGCGCATGGGGACTTCCTGGCGAAGACGCCAACAAATGGTATCTGCTTATCTGTATAGCGCCTTCGTTTTCTGACCGATGCGCGCACTAGATATAAGACATATCAGGCACTGGGCGAGTTTATACTACAATACGGAATAACGGTTTATGGTTCCGGCTCGTGTTGTAAAATAACAAAATCAAATATTATTCTGCGAAACATAGCAATAAACATTGCGTATGGAACTGATATTCTGAACTCGAAACTGACCTAAAGATGCGGTTGATACAGGATCTTGGCAGTTGAAAACTTGTACGTCTATATCATATTATTACACAATTATTCACCAGAAATACACGCTTAAGCAGCCACTGAAAATCAAAGTGTCTTGAGGAAAATAGAACGTTTCGTTCTGCCAAGCATTTTCACAAACCACAGTAAAAGGGTAGGGCTTTTCTATATTCCAGATTATCATACCATTTTTCCAGATCGACTTTCAGATTTTCAGTCACTTAGAATTTTAAGGGAGGCACGGCCTAGGAATCGCGATTTTTTCAAAAAAGTCACGTTTTTGGAAAATAGGCTGACCAGCTTTTACAACTCATAAAGAATGCTGTCCAAAAGTTTTATTCCTGTAAGTAAAGTATTTATTCCGAAATAAATTATTTTCGACGTACTGGCGGCCGCACGTGTGCGCCGACGACGCGGCCGATCACGAAAATGTGCTATTTTCAAAACGCGCTCCCTCCGCGCTTCTTAGGACTAGCGTGGACAGGCCCCCCTCGTTGGATAGAGCATCTCGCCCTCTTTCGTTCTGTTCGCAGCATTGTTCGCGATATCGTGCGCACAGATCATAAAACCCCGTAGAAAACATAGCTGTGCACGCTCTTATTGGTCAAGCTGGCGAAACAAGAGCTCTGATTCGCTAGGACGAGCCACGTGACGTCATAATCGTCTGCTAGCGCGCAATTTCTGTCAGTCGTTGTTTCGTTTGCTAGCTGCTCTACGCGCCCTTGACCGTTCTTCGACTTTCTATCGCTACGATGCCGGCGACTTTCCGTAGCAAGCCTTCGCCGTTCAAGTTCGGTGGCCGCAAGCGGTTTTCGAAGCGAAGAGGGAGCGGACGACCTCCCAAGGAAGACGACGGGAGCGCATCTTCGCCATTTCCAAGCGCTCCGCCGTCGCCGAGTGCCTTGGAATCGCCCATCGCTTCGCTGCCTCCCGCCGAACGTCACCCGGGACCATCGGCGTCCGCATCATCCTTGCCGGTGACCGAAATCTCAAGCGAAGACGACCTCACTGCAATCGAGCGGAAGATTGCGATGATGCAACGAAAGGCGCCCGCAAAATGTTCCGAGCGTTCCGAGCCCGACGATCCCGAGAAGCAGCTAGGCCTAACCGAAGGCGAAGAGCTCGACGGCTACCGCTTGCTTGGCGTGTCCTGCATCGAAGCTCTAGTAAGTGCTTTGCTGTGCCCCGAGTGCGCAGGATCTTCTCTCAAACTGTCCGAGACCGGGAAGGGCGTCCTCCTTGCGTTTGTTGTCTTGTGCCCAACTTGTGGAGAAGTCGCGAGAGCTCCGCACTCTGTGAATATTGGTGAGACGCGACAGAACGATCTCGCAGCGCGCATCGGTCTCTCGTCACGCGACTGTGGCGTGAGCTTCACAAAATTAACTCATCTTTTTACCGGGATGAATATGCCGCCGCCGATCTGTTTGAAGACGTCCCAGAAAGTTGCCGCGAAGGTACACGATGCAGCCACGGCGGCCGCCGGCAATGTGATGAGGACCGCTGCGCAGTCGGTGCGAAAAACGGAGAACGCCAAAGAGGGGGAACTCCTAGACGTGTGCGTCACGTACGACGGAACCTGGCATAAACGCGGCCACACGTCCCACTTCGGTGTTGGTGTCGCGATTGAACTTGAGAGTGGTCTTGTGCTGGACTACAGCGTCCACAGCAACTACTGCCAGCTGTGCACCCAGGGACCAAAGCCAGGCACAGAGGGGTACACGGAATGGATGGAAGACCACCGACCCAACTGCCAGAAGAACTTCAATGGGTCTGCCGGTGCCATGGAAGTGGAGGCAGCCACTGTTATTTTTGGCCGTTCAGTCAAAAAACACGGTATGCAGTACACCACTATGCTGTGTGATGGCGACAGCAAGGCTTTTTCCAAGGTAGCTGGTCTTGAGCTCTACGACAAGGAAATCAACAAAGAGGACTGCGTCAACCATGTCGCAAAGCGTATGTACGCGGGTCTAGAAGCCCTGAAGAAGGCAAAGAAGGGACTAGGCGGGAAAAGGAAGCTGACAAACCTGAAGATGAAGCAGCTTACCAACTACTATGCCTGTTCGCTAAAGGACAATGCACCCGACGTGACGGCCATGCAGCGAGGAGTGTTTGCAAGCCTTTTGCACTCCTACTCCACTGACGAGGAGCCGAGGCATGTAGGTTGTCCCACTGGCACGGACTCCTGGTGCCACTATAATCGGAGCAAGGCCCTCGAGGCAGCAGGAGAACCACCTGCGTTCCGGCCACACAAGCCAGCCTTCTCCAAGGAAATTGCAAGGGAGATGGTACCCTTGTACTCTTCGTCAACATCAACAGTACTACGACTACAACTATAACATCAACAACGGACGTCATTTACAATGGTGGGAAGAGCCCATGACAGCTATCGATGTAAAAAAGCTAGAGCGGTGGCAGGCGGGTTTTGTGGACTCGACTAAAAAGCCGATTAAAAACTATCCTTTTATAGACGCTTTGCAGCAGCCGTGCATGGGCGCCGACATAACCAACCTTCAGTTTTTGTTTCCTCCCATTTTGTTTACTTCACTTCATCATTACCATAGCACGCCAGGCGTTTGACATTTTAGATATTACTGTGTGCTCCCTATCATTGGCCTTTGTGGAGACTCGTCAATGCTCAATTCGGTGGCTCGGTATCTCGGTTGGACCAGAGAAGATCAGCAGTGGCGCCTGGAATGTGGTGCGGCATGTGAAGCGTCTTTAATAAAAAGCAAATTCGCCTAGTACCATATCGGATGTTCTGTCCGATTTTCTTTAATGCTAATTGACAGACGCTTTAAAGCAGCTGTGAATGGGCACCGCCATAAGCGACCTCCCGTTTTGTTTCCTCTTTTTCTGCCTACTTCGCTTCATCATAACCCCAGCAGGACAGGTAATTGCAATTTTTGCTTCTACTGTGTCCTTCTCCATAGCTTTCGCCTTTGTTGAGAACGTCAACGCCCGCTTCAGTGGCTCGGCTCCTCGGTAAGATAAGAGGAGGTCAGCGATGGCGGCTGTCATTTGGAGAGTGTGCAGAGGGTCTATTTTCAAACCGTGAACATACGTACGTGCCTTATATCCTTCATCTTTAAAGCCTCGTTCAGGCCTTCTCCAAGAGCGCAATTCCTTTCGGAAAGGGTACAACAAGGCATTGCAGACGAAAAATTACATTGGTCACCGTACGACAGAAGTTACTTTTCGGGCCAGAGTTTCAACGTGACAATCCGCAGGTCGATCGATTGTACCATAATGGCACAAGCGGTCTTATCAAACTCTATAGTGTAAAGGAGAATGTCAACCTGCGACCGTACACATAATCGCGTCTAGCTGTTACACCAGTGGTACGCGGAACACATGGAGACATCGACGACGATTCCAGACTTTTGAACAACTCTCAACACTGCCATAATGATATTGGTGACCTACGGAAAAACAAAACCACGTTTATCGTCTCATGGCACTCCGACAAAGAAAAACAGACACAAACGTAGCGCTGAACACGCAAAGGCACCCGGCAAGAAAACCTTCCTGGCTTGTTTGGTTGTTGTTTGCTTGTTTATTGATACTGTTAGGCCAGAGGGGCTGATACAGGGTGGTGTTTGACACTCAGTGCGATAGAAACAATGTATATACGTTGGGCCAATCTTTTAGCAACATGCACAAGAGTTTAGACACAACCCAAAATAACGCTTAAAAAAAATTAACACTCAATCAAGCCAAGCATGACCATACTTCCCACAAGCAAAAATAAATAAAAAGTCGATATGCTCAGACATGTAAAAAGCAAAATGTAAATACCGTGTAAAGTCAGACCTGCACTATAGAACGCTATGCACGCGAGCTCATTATTTTCAAATTGGTTTAGAGTGTCCATTTTCACTATATCACAGGAAAGAGAGTTCCAATCCTCTATGGTTCGTGTAAAGAATGACTATTAAGATGCGAATATGCCTGTCATCATGGGCGTGATTTGATCTGGATGGCTGCTTCTCACTCGGCGGGAAGTCTGTGGCTTTACGTAACGTTGATCATTAAAGTTGACAAGATATTGATGAATCGAATAAAGAAATTTTAACCTAGCTAGTGTTCGTCTATCTTCAAGATGTGGCAAGTTAAGTATTTTTTAGAATTCCACTGACATAGTTTATTGTTCTGAGCTTTGACAATATAAACCTTGCTGCTCTTCTTTAGACCCGTTCAGTCCTATCAATTTGGTGCTGTCTAAATGGGTTCCATACTACATCTGGGCCCTCCAATATGGGACGTACTAGAATTAAATTGGCAGTTCATTTAACTGCTGACGGAACGAGTTTTAGTTGCCGTTTTAGGGGTCATCATCTTTCAGCTGAGTAAGAGAGATTGTTTATGTGCATTTTCAAGCTTAGATCTTCAGTTATCGTAAATCCTAAAAGATTCGAAGCAACTGACGCGCGTCAACTGTGCACCATCAAATGCAAAATCAAGTGATATTACGTTTTTAGTTTTGTTTGTTATCCTTGCAAACACGGCTTTTTTAAGTTGATTTTCCATCCCCATTGAACGAACCAGTTGCTAGTAACTTTTAATGGTGCGTTCAATCTTATCTGGTCTTCTTGAATTGAGATTCTTGAATAAACTAAATAATAGCCAGAAAATAGGCGAGCTGTCAGGTTAGTGTCGAGCTTACCTGCAATATCATTTATGTAGCTTAGGAACAAAACGGGGCCCAGCACTGATCCCTGAGGGACAACCCGATGGTATGTTTAAAATTCCCGAAGCAAAGTTGTGGAGACAGCTCCTTTAGACCAGCCTACGTACCACTGCTGGCACTGCTAGGGAACTTCACTGTTCCTAACGGCTTCGTTTGCTCGCTTGACAAAGTAAGCAGTAAGCGTCAATGCAACCGAGGTTGCATTGACGGGTGTTTTGACTGAGAGACTGAATAACAGGCAGCCTTCGTTGCCGCTAACCCTCAATCAGCTCAGTGGCGTTTATTAAAAAACACGTGTGCGACTTGCCTGAAAAACGAAACCGAAAGAAGATGAGGTGGGAGGGAGGAACATTCCTCCGGTCTCTTTAAAGAAGAAGAAAACATCTCGTTCCTCCCTTCTTCTCATGTCCGCTTGGGGCCCGTCAGGAAAAGGGAGGAAACGCGCAGCTGCTACCGTTTTCCTCGTTTGTTTCTTAGAGTGTGGAAGACCACCCGCGGTGTGGTGTACTCAAATTTTCCTGAAGCATTATATGCCCTTCAGATCAGATACCCTACTACTGTAGACACTTCCACTGACGGCAGCGTATCATTACTATCGTAAAATGTTTGGGGCGCAACTGAACTTTCGCGTTAGAAATATTCGCGGGATCCAAACAAACAAAACTCAAAAATATTGCCGGTCTTAAAATGATAATCTGTTAGAAGAAACAAAATGAAAGAAAACAAGATTGAAAAATATATTAGAAAGACAGTGGGAAATCTGAACAAGTCAAAACATTTCTATTTAGTTTTGAAAACACAAAATAACCATATGTGTGTATCTAGCGTTCTGAAATCCCAAATGTGTTTTCAACAGAGCCACATTAAGAATTTTGGCGATAAAAACTTCCACCCTGGCTATTAAAAAAAAAAAAAAAGTGGATTACTTTGTGCGTTTTTTTAATCTCGTTTAATATTTGGCATTTCTGTTTAAACATCTGTTTCAGCCTTCGAAACAATTCTTAACTTATGAGGGTACTGGAAAACTTTTACTTATTTCTCCAGGGTAAAATTTAGCCGGCATGATTGCTATATCCCAAACATGCTTGGTGTGCAAACCGCGCGACATGTTCGTTTGGAAAGATGCACACCCCAGCATTCCTCATACGCCGTGCCTTTTATCATTCAACAGCGAGTGTTTTCATAAACAAACAAACAAACAAACAAACAAAATCTGTGTCCTTGAGTTTTCTTGTGAAACGCGCCTTACTGTGACATCGGTCAAAATGAAATTAGGCCAGGCTCGTCCACGGAACACTGCGAAAATAAAAAAAACATGCCAAAAACGCTTTCTTCCATTCTTACTGACGCTCGAGTGTCATTAGTTAACGCTTCAGAAAGAACGAAAGACTTTAGTGGACGTTCGGTAGGGCGGACATTCTTACTTGAGCTACAAAATAGCGGGTTTTCTCTTTGTCTCTAAACACGATTCGGTGTGCTTTTGAGCCCATCGTCTTAGTAACTATTATATATATATATATATATATATATATATATATATATATATATATATATAATTATTAAAAACGTTACATCACACATCGCTAAAACCATTTGTATGCTGGAACAAAATACTACGTATCTGCAGTGGTTCTCTGCAGACTAGAACGGCATACATGGCACCGCTTGTCATACACAAAGGATTGCTATCTCTAGCCAAGCGTCGCTCTCTTTCTTCGCCGCCATCTCTTTGGCACGTCCGAGCTCGGCCGCGCTCAGCACGTCGCCGGCTTCTTTTCGGTTCTCTCCTCTTCAGTCAGGTCTTTCCTGTTGCGAGGCATTGCGAAGACTGCGGCGCATCGAGCGAGCGCATCGTACAACTACCCGAGCATGAGTGCGATAAGGAGAAGAAAAAAGCACAGGTACCTCAGTTTCCCGCGACCTGTGCAGGCGGGTGATAAGAAGAGAAGGACGGAACATGTATCTCACTTTCTCACGCATGCATATGCGTTTTGATGTGACGACCGGATTTTTTTTTAATGCTACTAGGATTAGGCTATGTTTCCTTAATGAGCGCTTAAGTAAAAGCTTGCTCGGATTAAAAGAGGTTGTTGTATTACATTGGGTGGACCGGATCCTCTGCGCGACCAACATTCCGGGCTCCTGTCGGGCAGCACGTCCGCCTCTGGAAAATATTTGGTCATATAACGTTTGACAGGTTAAGACGACAGGCAGGCGCTATACTTAATAAAGCGCTTGAGTATGTTGAATATTCTTCTGACACCGTTCAGACTGCTGATGTTCGCTTAAATTACATCCCGTCATCTTACCAAGTCTAGCGTTGGTTTCAACCATTCAGTGCGTCGTTGCAGGGACGTATGTGATTCGTGAGATGTTTGTTTGCTCTAACGGATTGGGTACTAGACTAGCCACGTCAATTCAATGCACCGAGTCACTTTTTGGAGAAAAATAAACAACAAAATGTTGGTGGAGACCGGTTTTTCAAGAAAATACAGCGATTAGTAAGTTTTGACGATAGGCTTGAGCAACACCCTATCTGGACCTCAATGCGGGAACACTGTCAGGAACCCACCGCGAAGAAACCCTTTTAGTCGAGCATATTTTTACGTGCTGCTGGAAATTAAAAGAAAGAGTATAAGATGACGGTTCTTTAAAACCTTTCCCATGGGGCACGTTTTGGGCCCCATTTCGACATGGAGGCAATGGTGGCTGTACTACAGTTACGGTATGCTGGAGCTCAGTTTTAATATAAACAATTTCATTATTCGTGCCGCAATGTGCGGTTCGTAATCTCGCAACTTTTATTATTAACGGAAGAACACAAACATCGTGTAGCCTCTTCTTTAAAGCACCACTTAGAGGAACAAGCTAGTTTAATTGAGTGGCAGGCAATTTGCTGCAAGGTAACAAACCATAGGCATGAGGGTTGGAGCTCCAAGCAGGAAAATTATCACATTTGCGTAGCAGCGTGGTCAGACAACGAATCAAAAGAGCAGCGAAATGGGTAATGCACCGTTCATTAAGTAAAACCAGGTAGCAATGCAAAATTATCGTACCATAAGTTAAACGAAGAATGCTACCTAATTTGATGAAGCGTGCATACGGAAGCGCCGTGCAATTTATACACACGTTTAGAAACACTGAACATATTCAATGAGAAACAAACACAAAACCAAACGACTGATGGCGTTACCCTGCCTTTCATCGTCTTTGGTTGAGCGCTGTGGTGTTTTTGCTACTGGTTGGAAGATAACCGCTCGTGGATATTAAGGCGTGAACACAAACTATCGTTTATCTTTTGTGGCCAGGCTCTTTTTTTAATATCGCATGCTCTGCAGAATGACCCGGTTGCCGCAAATGACTTGTTCGAAGGCAATATACGTTTATATTTTTATTATCTCTTGCGTTATGCAAAATACTACTTTTTTGTTTAATTAGGTAATGAGCATATGCCTATAGACACTCCATAGATATATATACCGAAAGTTCAATAACTCTATTTAACAATTATTTTTTCTATCTTGTGACAATCCAGAAGTAACCACCGCTAAAACATGATTGCGAAAGAGCAATCGTGGGAAAGAATTGAGGGGGAAAGGTCTATGCCGTCAAGGCGCAGCGGATGCCGGAAACCGATGGCACCAACAAGGAAATGACAAGGCGGAACTTCCGGATTTTTCAATGATCATTGTTTAAGCGTCTTCTTCGAGGATTTCTGAATTAATTGTTTTGTTTACCACTTTGAGTGCATTTATGAATAATCGTGTAGGATATTGTCTACGTTTGGTTAAAAATTCTGGGTTTGATGAGAATTTGTGATGCATTATTTTTTTTTTTTCCTTTTTGCAGAGCGCAAGGTCCAGAGTATTTAAAATAATTACAATCTCTACACAAAAACAAGCAAAAAAAATTGTACCATGATAAAACCGTGAGAGAGAGGTTTTAGAGTGTGCATACGTGTTTGCGCAAAAGCATTCTTGTGGGAAGGGTGGCACGTAAAATAATGCGTACCAAAGTGGTGCAAGACAGAAATACACTATTGTCAGCAAAAAATACCGCCTACCCCGCAAACAATATATACATATATAGAATCCTGTTGTGGTTATACCCAACATGACTATTGTACTTAGAATACGTATACGTAAGATAGTGCATGTTGACTCTCCGGGCACTACCGTCACCACGGTTGCCTAATTGTGGCGTTCGTGCTATTTTCCGTGGACTATACTCCGTTTCACCTTACGTTGTACCGCAGTGAAGGCTGGAAGCGCGAGCTCGTAGCGCTGGCAGCTGCCCTTGGTGCACGAGAGCTTGTGCCGCCGAGATGTTCTTTAGAGCAAGGAGCTCGCGCTTGTAGCCTTTCCTGCGGTACATCATAAGATGAAATAGGGTATAGTAGCGGCATGGGAACGTCCGTTTCTTTCGTTACACCTCCGGGCGTCGAGTTGAAAACCAGTAGAGCACTACCCGGCCAAGAACGCGTTTGACATTGAAACCTTAATCTATCTGCTGGTGTCGTAGTTTTCATCAGCGTCGTCTCAATGTTAGGGAGGGCCGCATAACGAGACACGTCAAAATATTACGTAAATCCTTAAATTGGTGCAACACTGTAGAAGATGTGGACTTATTTCGCCTCGCTGCTACAATCTTGTATAGCAAATTAACTTTTCTTTTTTTTGTCTCTGAAGCGTCTGAGGTTTTGCCAAGAAAATATTTCGCTGGCAGATGAGGCTAGAAAACGTTTTGTGGTAATGATGACGACAAGCTACAAATTGATAAAAGTAGAACTTAAACAAAAATAAAACGGAAATATGTGGAGATTACAGCTAAAAGTAATGTAGTGATCTAATAAAGAAACGAAAAGACAGAGGGAACAAATTAAGCTCATAGCACAAGATGGTTATTTTAATGGATCACGATGACACTGATATTTCTTCAGAAGTTATGTTAAATACAGTATTTCGTGTAAAATAATCTGACTTAAATAATATGCGTTCCTGGTAAACCTGTCTGAGTACCAGCGAGGGGCACGGACTGCCAGATAGACGTCGGATAACGCTTTGCTCTTCCGCCTATGGCCTTAACGTTATTATCACCATTAAAATCGGCTGTATAAAATAAATAATATAATATTTTCAGTGTGCCACGCAGTGCAAAGCGCGTCTTGGTAGGCAGTTTTTTTCTTCGGCAGCTTTGAAGGTTGAGCCAAAGTCGAGGCAGACACAGCCATATATATTAGAGTACAAACTCTTGTTACTAATGCGACAATGCACCTGATATAGAAACTTAGGCGAGGCTTAAAATCCACAGCAATCTCACTTTTTATTACACGTACTTTTTCTATAACCCGCCCACTAAAAAAAAACAAGGTTTTACAAGTAACACCCTAGATTTCTGCCGAAAACTGAAAGCTTGTAACGCTAAAATAAGTAAGGCAAGGAACACGACATAACGATAAAGCGTAACGCATTTCGTCGCATTTTCTTTTCATCTCTTTGCCAATTACGCGCAAGAACACGAGTCCTTGGGCGCATTTTCACGACGACATACCTTAGGCAAGCATGGAGCCAGAGAAGGCGTCTTGCTTGTCTTTTCCCGGCACTTTTTTCTCGCTCGTTCTCGGTCTACTTGCGCAAAGACCTAACGGACTCAAAATCAGAATTCTGAGTGAAGTTTCTAGCGCTGAAAAACCTGTGGAGGAAAGACGTGTACCTTCTCTTGTTCGTGCTTTCCCCGGCCCTCCCGCCGCGTATTGGGCACCCTCCAGTCCTTGCCACGTCCCGGGCACAATGGGTGCGCAACAGCTGTCAGAGACACGTCCCTTCATTTTCCTTTTCCTCCGGCGCGTTTTCCCATCTTTTCCTCGAATCTCTCCGCGATGTAAATTTTAAAGCAGCCGCCCCGGTAACGGCTACACACGCTGCAACTGCCGGAGCCAGCAGACTGGCGTCACCAGGGGTACATGCGGCGGTGAAAGTCGAGAGGGACGCAGTTGCTTCTTTGCCGACGCTGTAGGCGGGCCACCCTTTCCGCGCGCTCGAGGGATTGTTGCGGAGGCGGCAACAAGAATGCATAATGGCGAACTTGCTTGCTTTCTCCCGCGCCTTCCCTTTGTTTCTGCGGGACGGACCAAGAAGTTCGTTTCTCGATCACAGTTGGTCGCTGTCGCGGACTGCCCGTTCTGATTCTTTTCTTCTTCGTTCCAGGGAGCCGAAAAAAATGACAGGAGAAGTTCGGATCGGAAAAGAAAATCCGACCATGTAGTTGGTTCTTCATTATACGTTCAGAATGGAGACAAGCATTCAAGAACTTTCTTTTCTTTTCTTTTTTTTCTTACAGCGAGCACTTTTGAAGTGAGTGCGACGAAAAGTCCGAAATTTCTTCCAAATGGCTTCGGCGCTCTGAGTTTGACTGCTAGGGGAACTGTTTAACTGTACATTTTCTGCCTAAGAGAAGAAACCATGTGTCGAGACGTTCTGGATATTGTTATGACGTAGATGTCATGGGTGTTATTATTGCCTGCATATCTTTCCTGTACCAAATGCACGGGGAGGCATAGGCCATCGCAAAACAACACTGTTTTTTGTCAGAAACACTGAGAGGAATGGCGCATGAAGTTGGCAGAAATAGAGCTAAATATGGGTTGTAGGTTACGTATATGGACGTGTAGAAACGTGTGGGCGCAACCTCCTATTAATGGCAGGTTTTAAAATATCGTGTTTTTATGCAACCTCATTAATATAGGGAACTCGTGCTATCTCTCCAAGAAAGCATTAAAGTGCACGCCTAGGCTGTAGCCTGCCTTCAAAAAAGTTCAGCAAGGCCAAGCTGTTCTCGAGACATGCTTCTAGAAGCATGTGAAAATCGGAATGCGGTTAGCTGCCGTCGACCTATGACCGGAGTGCTTCGCATATGAAGAGCCCCGATAAATACATTTATCTAATAAATCGAAACAAAATATTTAGAAAGTATAATGTATGAACGAAAATCCCTCGAACATGTGCCATCTGGAGATGATATACGCTTGAAACAGCGCTACATGGCGCTATATTGCGCTTCAGGGTGTGCGGAGCTAAACAAAAATAAGTAATGGCTGAACTTCTGGGGAGAGTAAGTTACGTCCGGTTGGCTATTGTTTTTGCTTGTTTTTGAGTATCCTCAGTGAGTAGCACATACTTTAAAAGTTTCACCGCCGGTCCCCGGCGGTGAAACTTTAAAGTATAGAGTTGTGCCTCAAGCAATTTACTTTTTCCAATTATACCTGATCTCTTGGGTAAAACTAACATGTGTCCCTTATAGAAATGACAAACCAGCCGAAGGTATCGTTAACGCATCATCAGGGTTACCTACTCGACTATCTGGCCCATATACTTGAGAACGAATCAAATCCTACAAATTTCCAAACGCGTTAAACTACGGCGTGGACAGCAAGGCATCGGCGGTTTTGAACTTACCTCATCCAGGCGCCGAAGAGACGCACCGAGCTTTCCCGCAGGGGTCGCGAGCCGGGCCTTTGTTTTGGCAGACAATCCGAACATTTTTATTACGCTTTCTTTGGCGCGACGCGAGTCTCTCTAATGCATAATTTTAAGGTGTTTTGACTTGCTTGCTTTGGCAGTCAAAGATTCTTTCCGAGACCACCGTCCACATTGCATTTGCACGTGCCGCAATGTTCCGTCGTTTTCCGAAGGTGACACGCGCGGCGCCAAATCTCCGCAGCGTGTCACGTAGCGCCATAGAAATGTCACTACGCAATAGAAATGTCAAATGGCCGTGATCTTAAGTGGCCGATGCGCACCGGCTGGAATAAAATGTCACAAGTTGAGTTCTTTCGATTATCACGAGACGAGGGACACCCCCGACGCCGCCAAGTGTAGAGGAGCCTCGTTGATCGCATTAGCAGATGGTGCTATCGTGATTCTATGTGGTTCCAACAGATGGTACAACGTAACATAAACGAGGATACGGCGCTTCGACCGACCAGCATGCGTACAATGATAGGCGTTAATCGTGTCAACCAGGCCATTACGGCACGTCAAATGCAAGGTGAAACGAGTGCTCCGGGTGAAAAGATACCCTGAGTAAAAAAATTTGCGAGCCAAATCTTTAGATAATTGTGCATTACAGAGACTCCGTCGCGCTGAAGAAAGCGTGACAAAAACTTGTAGAATATTTCTAAAACCAAGACACGACTCGGCGACCATTGCCAGGAAGCTCGGCGCATATTTTCGGCGGTTGGGGGAGGTATATAGGCGCCCATTGATAGCTCATTGACGTTCAGGAGCCAGTTAAGACGTTTAAAGGCTCGCAGGTTTTAAGATGTTCTCAGGTATATTGTCGCAAATTGAAAAGTCTGGACCAGGGTAAATCTGAAAATAAAGAATTAATCGGCGAACTTAGGCCAGAAAACAAAGGGAAAAACAAACGTCGAGAAAACAGCAGTGAGAGTCGGCAGCCGCAGCAGCGAGGGACGGTGCGCCGGCGTGACAGCTGACTAGTCCGGGAGTGAATGAGTCGGTGATACCGCGTCCGGCTCCTTATCAACTAAAGTCTGTCTCGCGAACGTTTGACATTGAAAGTTTGAGGGTGAGCTAGGTCGAGACTGACAAGGCAAGGTCATTCTGGCCTTCTTATCTTTTACACTCGAGATAAGAATAAACACGAATCTTTCTGGATGTGGGGAGAAGCGTTCCTTCTCCGTCATGCAGGCGGCAATATGGACCAGGGCCTCTAAACTCGTCAGAGAGAAAGTTGGGGCCGAAGTTGACGGAGCGCACCGATTGGTCTATGACGACGATGACTTGGCGCTTTTTTCGCCGATGTCCAATCGGCGCGCTCCGCAAACCTGTGACTCCAACTTTCTGTTTGACGAGTTTAGGGCCCCAGGCGGCTCGAATAGGTCGTCGCGAAGATGCGCCCACGATTGCTTCGACAGATTTGTCATTTTTTTAGGAACAAATGCTTTTGTTTTGTTCCAAGGGATCGGGACGGCATGTCATCCGGTACAATTAAAGTTCTGGAGGGAGCGCAGTTTGTCCTCATCAGGGAGACTTTTAAAGTACGCTCTACTCACGTCGGGTCCTCAAAATCAAGTAAAAACAATACCCATCTGGAAGTATCATACTCACCCAAAAGTTCGGCCATATTTGTTTTTGTTTACCTTTGAATGCCTTGTATGAACGAAATGGTGATTTTGTGGTAATCGTGAAAATATTTTGGTCTAATAATTCATTTGCACAATATGATCTCCGATGTAATTACGACTAAATTTTGATGCCAGTCCAACACTCGTTGGAACCCTGCCAGTTCAACAGAACGTAAGCGTCCCTCTAGGCCGTTACACAGAAGACGTGTTTCTTCTCCACTGTCTCCTAGTGCGTCTTGAGAAACTTGATGTGCCCGGTTTTGCAGGATTCGAACCAATTTCACCGAGAATAGTCATCGCGTTATCGAAACCAGTTCAATTATTTTTTCAACGGATCATTCATATGTGCCAATGCAATACTCGTTTTGCATTGGAGTACCCGGCAGGTTTCCCAGAAGCACAAAAGGTATAAAGATACAAATAGTCCTGCACCTCACTTTGATAAGTACACGTGAGGAGCCAGAATTAAAATTTTAAGCACTGATACCGTGGCTTGCATTCCAGGGATAGCGTCGGAATTGTTTTTGTTTGTTTTTTGTGGATGGTATAGTTTGGTCTGGAAGAGATTAATGACAATTGACTTAAAGAACAGTCTGCACGTATCTTACATTATTAAACGCAAATATATTTTGGAGTGCTGTTTCAGTTAATATTGCGAGTCGAGTCAAAGTCCCCGTTTACAAGCATAGCTCCCAACTGACATAGAAGATATTTTGAACTAACTGACACTCACACAAATTTCACCAGCCACGTGACTGCAGGTGCCGACGGATTTGCCTCCTACACACATAAACATATATGTTTTCTTTGTGGTGATAAAGATACGTGTTTGGTGTTAGTGTAATACGTTTATGCTAATACGGAAAGCCCATTAGGTTTATTGATGCTCACTGACATGAGAATATTAGAATACCAATTATGTAACAAATCAATATACCCCGAAAAAAAGAAACAGCGTGACTTTAGCTTTGGTGCGGTAATAATAAAACGGCGTTACCTGCATATTAAAACATCCCGAGTGCAACGGTATAATTTGTTACACGTTTACATAACTATTAAAATGCATAGAACCAAATGGGCTACTATGAAAAGGCCTTTATTTTTCCTTTATACTTGAGTGCACCATAAAATAATCAAAGAGTTTGTTGTCATCTTATTTTTTACTGCTTCTTTATTGTTTGTTACTATTGTTATTTAATGCTTCCTTGTCTGAGCTGTACTGTATTTCAACCGTTTATTTTCTACCGTCGATTCTTATGAGAAGGACTGCCCCAGCTCTTCGCTACTCTAGGTGGTCGACCTTGTACGGTTTCTAGCGCCTTCTCTCTATAATCATCGCTTAGGATTGCAACATAAACAATCCAGGCCTCTTTCAGAAGAACCAAATCTATCAAAAAAGTGTCTTGCGGGCCTTGGCATGCCTTTAAAAAGTTTCGGTGTGGTCTAAAAGATCCGTCACAGTAGTTTTATAACAGCACAGCGGGACATGTCGAAATCCTTTCCGGAAGAGCACGTTGCCCTTTGTATTATTCTAAAGTTCTATGTGGTCTTTCGAGATATTTCTAGGGAAGAGACGCTACCTCGTGGATTTATTCTAAAACGACTGAAGAAGCTATCAAAAACTACCAATCTGCAGATTCAGTTGCATCGGATTACAACATAAGCAATCAAAGCCTGTCAGAAACTGCTGGCTGTATGGAAAAAGTATATGAGAGGCCTGCGAGGACTTACTCAAAGGCCTTGAAGGTACCTTTAACAGTTATCAAACAGAATTTAAAAAAGGCTATAATTTTTATAAAAGCACTGTGGGGCCTGTCAACATAAGTTTTATTCATTCATTTATTGAACCTATAAGGGCCCGTGAGGGCATTACATAAGGGGGGATCATTCATATTATACATTGGAAAAACAGACACAAAAATAAATACATTCAGGAAAAGGTTGGCAAACGGTTAACAACATAAAAAGTGCAATTGAAGACTTGATTTAAAGGCGTTTGGGTCCACGATGGTGACGATGGAGGATGGGAGGCTGTTCCAGTCATTGATAGCTTGTGGGAGGAAAGATCGGTTGAAAGCGTTTGTTGAGCCAGAGATCCTTTTGATGGCGCAGGCGTTGTTTAGGCGAGATGATGTTCGATCGGGAGGTGATAATAATGCTGTTTTAAGGTCAGGACAGTGATAATAGATTTTGTGAAGGAGGCAGAGCTGAGAGACGTTCCTACGAAGCTGCAAAGAAGAAAGGGTTAGTTGACTTTTCAGGGCAGAGACACTGATGGAGTTATCGTACGTGGAGAGGATGAAACGAGTGGCCCTGTTTTGAATTGCTTCCAGATGATTGATAAGGTAGCCTTGATGGGGGTTCCAGATGGAGGCAGCATATTCTAATTTAGGTCGAATAAGTGTGTCGTAGGCCAGTTTGCGGACAGTTGGTGGAGCAGGTCGAAGGTTACGTCGGAGTACTCCCAGGGTCCTGGAGGTGTCTGCGGAGATGGCTTCAATGTGATTATTCCATGAAAGGTCTGATGTTAATTTTACACCGAGATATTTGTACGAAGGAACAGTCTCAATGATATCGGAGCCTAAGTAATATTGGTAGGACAAAACGGTTTTTTTTTCTAGTGAAACAGATTAGTTTACATTTAGATTTGTTTAATGGCATCAGCCACTGTTCGCACCATTTATTAATTTTTACTAAATCATCTTGGAGTTGAATGTTGTCATGCACACTTGTTACTTTGTTATATACGACACAGTCATCTGCAAACAGGCGAATATTAGATAAGATGGTGGCCGGAAGGTCATTTATGAATATTAAAAAAAGTAGGGGACCCAGTACGGACCCTTGAGGAACACCAGATGAAACGTTTGTTAGGGCAGACTCATGGTAATTTGTAACCGTGTATTGCACGCGGGAAGAAAGAAAGTCACGTATCCATGAGAAGATTAGCGGGTCAAGACGAAGGGATGCCAGTTTAGAAAGTAGTCGTTGATGGGGAACATGATCAAAAGCCTTCGAAAAATCCAGAAAGATGGCGTCAGTCTGAGCCCGACACTCGAGATTAGTATGTAGGTCATGAATGAAGTCGCAAAGCTGCGTCTCGCATGAGAGTCCCTTTCTAAATCCATGCTGCTTTTTGAAAAAAAATTCATTAGTTGTTAGGTGACTCATGATATGCGAATATAGTATATGCTCAAGAAGTTTAGATGCGATTGAAGTTAAAGATATTGGACGATAGTTAGAGGCCAAACAGCGACTTCCCAGCTTGAAGACTGGGACGATCCTGCCAACCTTCCAGTCAGAAGGGAGGGAGCTTTCAGACAGTGACTGGTCAAAGATTAATTTTAAGAACTCACTCGAGATACTGGTAGTATTTTTTAGAATTTTTGAATTGATGTTGTCGGAACCGGCGGACGATGAGAGTTTTAATTTGGCAATGAGATTTTGAATACCGGTTGCGCTTACACTGATTGGTGGCATGGTTTCGTAAGGTTGCTCGGGGAGACTGGGAACAGTGTTCAAACACTCGTTAGTAAAAATAGAAGAAAAATATTCGTTAAACACTGTAGGAATGTCACTCTCTGGAATGGGATCGCCGTTGTCGGTATGTAGTTGGATGGCAGAGTTGTTGTTCTTTGGTGAAACCAGATTCCAGAACTTCCTCGGGTTACTCTTCAAGATGGACACTAAGTCATTAAAAAAGAATTTATTCTTGGCTTGCTTTATGTTCCTGGTGTAGTTTTTTAGCGCAGAATTGTAAGCATCCCAAGATTGGCTGGTATTTAACCGTTTGGCCTTTGCAAAAAGTCTTTTTTTCTTGTTTCGCAAAGAGAGCAGGGTTTTTGTAAACCATGGATTACCTAAATCGGTGCGCACACGAACTGTAGGAACAAACATTTTTACTAGATGATTCATTTTAGTTTTAAATAATGTCCAGTTTTCTTCTACAGATCTAAGATGAAAATGAACGACGTAATTGTCAAAGAAGATTTCCAACTCGCGGTTTATCGAGATATAATCAGCCCTGTTATAATCGTGAATAATCTTGGAAATGGGATGCTTGGTGAGAGTGGGGAGTGACAAATCAACATGCAGCAACCTGTGATCACTGAGCCCATCACAGTATTGGATGCACTTGACAAGGTCCGGTGACGTAGTTAGTATTAAATCGAGAATATTTCCCAAACGAGTTGGTTTATCAACAAGCTGTGTAAGATTCAGAGTAAGACACATGTCTAAAAAATGTGCGGATGTGGCAGAGCCTACGGATGATAGGTTTGACCAATCGATTTGAGGAAAATTAAAATCACCAAATAACAACATATCAGCCTTTGGAAAACGATCTCGTATATCAAGTAAGACAGAGCATAGATCAGTATGGAATGATGAAGCACAATTTGGTGGCCTATAACATACGCCCACAATGACCTTATTTGATGGCGTAGAAACACATATGCAAGTAAATTCCAAGTCATGGTTCGCTAAGCAGATATCAAAAGAAGATATAAAACTTTTTATTGCGATAAGCACACCGCCACCCCTCTGGCCATGCCGGTCGTGCCGGAAGACTTTGTAATCTAAGTTTGGCGGAAAAAGCTCCTTATCTTCGATTTCAGGGTTTAACCAAGTTTCTGTCAAAATGACTAAATCTGATGAGCTGTCCTCCAGTACACTGTGAAACTCGTCGCGTTTTGGCATGAAGCTGCGAATATTAGTGAAAAGAACAGAAAGGCTTTTGTTTTTATCGCGCGAGGCGGCATAAGGGGATGACGGTAACGCTTTATTTTTGCCAGAAGCACGTAGCTATGAAAATTCAACAACAGTTTGAGATTCCGAGTTAAAAACAAAACGCTTGTTGTCCGCATGCAGTTTGTTAAAACGCACTTTAAACGGTACGTTCATACTCCTACCATACTCAAAAAGTTTGGCACGGGCAACTCGCACAGACGCAGAAAAATCTTCGCGTACAGCGTAATGGGTGCCTTTCAGTTTGAACCCGGAGGCCAGGATGCTCTCTTTGTCCTTAAATCGGGCAAACTTCACTATTATTGGCCTAGCTTTCTGGGGCTGAAATTTCCCTAGGCGGTGGGATCTTTCTAAATTTGAGGGATCTAGCTGAATTCCCAGCTTGCTTGAACAAAACTCGATAATTTTTTCTTCCGATTGCCCCCATGTTTCGGTGAGGTTATCTTGGCAGCCAAAGAATAACAAATTTGACCTACGAAGCCTATTTTCGTTGTCATCGCACTGCTTCTGAATATTCGCTAGGTCAACAGGAAGATTTTCATCATGGGGGGTTAGAGATGCAGAGTTCCTATCAGCCAACTTCGTTTCTACAGCACTCATCCTTGAAAACGATTTTAGATCACCATATGGCACTGTAGAGTTATTCAGGAGAGTTTGTGAAGCTTGTCAAGATGTATCCTGGGAAAGCGCGTGACATTTCAAAAATACTATGGTAAGATCTTTTCTAGGATTCTTTGAATAACTTGGCCTCTTTGGTGTGGGGTAACCGTCGTTCAATGTCTGTCTCGTCCCTTGCTGTGAGATAAATCCCCTAAATAAACTATATTTGCCCAAGTACCTCTCAGATCACGCGAGCGAACTTCTCGGAACCTCTATGTTCTCACGCCTCTTTGTCAGTCCGGCCTCAGAATCTACCAGGTCAAACCAAGAAAATGAAACCCTGTTGGTTGGGCATTATAAAAAAACGACGCATCGCAAGAAGCTAAAATGGCCGCGCCGGTGTTAAGCTCCGCAGTAATGCTGCAACTCAAAATTTGGGAGCGTGATACTATCTGGCATTAAAACACCAAAAAACTAGAATTTTTTTTGATCCCGAGGTTTATTTAAGCCTTATATTTATGAAGAGAAAAATCGCCCCTTGGGGGCATTGGTAACATTTCTTTCAGTGACAAATTTTGCTAGAAAAAAGTACAGTAACGTCTTGCTCGCTGAATTTTTTTCTCACTAAGGTAAAGGTGCAGCCACTCCTAATCTAATTTCTTCATAAGATAAATGGTTTACGTGAACGAAGCCTCAGAAAAATACTGTTTGTTTTTCTTGCTTATTTTATTCCAGGTAATATCAAAAACTTAATCTTTTTCTATCTTTTGTTTCACATTGACACGGAGTTCAAATCATATCTGCTATCGTAGTTTATTTGTAGAATGCTCTGCCGAGACCCAGTAGTACGGAGAGCAAAATATATAATGGCAGTGACACCGCAATGACTGTGCTTGGATTCCCTCAATTGGGACAGGTGTTGGTGACATATTGGGGTTTTGTGCTTAACGTGTTTCTGACAATATCTGTGTGTTTGAGGTGTACCCGCTAAATGTTTAATATTTGGACTACGGTACACCGTAGAACCTCACTCAGCTGAATTGTGAAAACATGGGGTTCGATTTCGGTCAAGGGGCGAGCGATAGCGTTTTCGGTCGCTGATCAGACGCTGCACCACAGCCTACGCGTGATCAATGAAAATGACGTTTTTGATTCGTTCGCGAGCCCAGCAATCGGGCAGTATTTGGGTGAGAACGTCTCCCCACTATACGAATAGCTAGGCGGTTCTCGTTGGCTTTGATGGGCTTGTCTTCAGTACTGCTTCATCTACTGGCGGTCGATGTCAGCGTGTGGTATCGCAGCGGAACAACTCTAGATTGCTATAGAGGTGCGGGTTGCCAAGGGCTTTCAACATGAAATAGCACGCGATCGCAGATTCGCTTGCGCCTGATCTCGCCTCGCGCGCGGCGCTGGGCACAATATACACCTTAACTTTTCCGCCTTGTTAGCAGACGCAGCAACGCTATTTTTTTTTCGTTTTACGTCAATCTGGAAGTGGCGTTTTTTAGCAGATTAACCGCGTTATTCGCCCGTGTTAGGATGTGGACTGTCGAAGAACACTATTCTGCTGCTCTGCCAGAGGCACCTTACACCTCGCTTTTGCAGTCGCCGAAATCAGGCCCTCTGAAAATATTTTTGGCGTAGAAAAACAAAAAGCTCGATGGCCACTTCTGGGACTATTGTGTCTGTCTACAGTTGACCTGGTTGCACGCAAAGTGTTGGCGTTTATCGTGTTTAAAAGTTTGCTTTGTGCGTGTAAAGCGCGATGAGCACAAAATAATCATTCCAACTACTTTCTGAACAACTGCCGCTTTTTGGTCGATGCTCTTTTGCTACACTGGTAACTGATTGTCATGCTCGACACCAGCAAAAAGTAGTCTTTAGTGATCCGTGAACTTATTGGGAAGACCTGTTAAAGGCAGATTATATTACATTGACAAGTATGGCACCCACCTTGGTTTCGATTAGCGCGCTACACGTGGAAATCTCCAGTTAGAAATCATGGTTCGCGCCGTGCAGTTGGTCTTAGAGACGGTTTAATATTCTTCAATATCCCCGTAGTTTTCTATTCCGTAACCAACCGAAATAATCAAGAAAACATTCAGAAACAATCATTCTAATAAAACCTATTTATGTTAGTACCCTATATAAATAGCGCCTGCACGTATGTAGACCCGTATGCACATATAATCTGGAATTCTTGGGGCCCACGCTTATTTTCGTAGAAACGATACGATAGCTGAAGTAAGACGTTTCAGTGACACGTTCCGGAACCAATCTTTTTTATAACATCCTGGACATGATGGTGGTGGTTCCATCACATACTACAAAGCTGGGGAAGTGAAGCTGGACAAAGTGTCTAGCTTCACTCGTCTTTGTTGTACGCGCACAAGTTTTATGACATGACCAATCAAAAATGACATTTTTCACCTCAAGAGCCGTAGTAAAAAGTCCGGTTTCTCGCGGAGCATTACTGATTTTGCCCTTTATCTAAATAATTCAAATATGTGTAGTTAATTGTAGATTAGAATATATTGCCTTATCAAGACGTACACGTTCCAAACCCAAAGAACATCGCTTTTTCGTTCGATAACCGAATCTCGTAAGAATTACTTGCGCCGCGTAAGAACACTGCGCAAAACTTGTTTTTCCGAGATGAAAACGGGTATAGCACAAACAGCCACTCTCCAGACAAAGAAGCTTTTCCGCAGTCTAACGGGAGTTTGTAGAAGCCAGCTTTAAGGTTCGAAGACAGGAAGCAGCTATGCTTTAATTAGAATTACAATGCGAAAATTTACGTTTTTTATTTTTAATGCGCATGAAATGCGCACAACTCTATTTGATCAGTTTGAATTATACCAGCCTGCAATCTCATCTTGTTGTGATTTGTTTGTGTGTGTGTGTGTTTTCAAACCGTTAAAAGAGATAAAGGTTTGATTATCAAAACTCTTCGTAGTTTTCTTCGGGTTAGTAGTAATAGCAATGGTAGTAGTAATAATAGTTTATTTCTCATCGCATTACAGAGTGATGAATGGGAGGCCGAGAAAAAGAGGTTAAAGGAACAGCTTGGTTACTGTCGGGCACCCTGCAATGGCAAAACAGACGGCAGCAAGAAAAACCAAGAAATCAAACGGGGGAAAACAAACAACATCAGTCATGGACACGGTTTTTGCGCTGTCTGTACACATTTCGCAGTTGTTTAGCTAAAATTCAACATCACTGTGTTTGTACAGTTGTTAAATTAAAATGGTAGGGTGTATTTAAGCACTTGTTAACCCTTATTTGTTCTGTAAGAAATCATCCTACAACATTCCGTGTCACGAAGAGGATATGCCTAAATATCTTCGGACCAGTGTCAAAATGTCAGCTAGAAAGCGAGAATTGTTTTCTTCCTTTTAGAACTAACGTTTAACTCTAATTCCATAAATTTTGTGCAGTAACGCAAACTGTGTAAAGAAATCAGTAGTGTGAGAATCATTGAAAACATTACAAATAAATCGGATTATTTTTTTGTAAGAATATTTAATCCAAGTTTGTCGACGTGTTCGTGCCCCATACGCCGTGACAATAACTTTAAAAGTATGAATAAAAGAGGTAGTTGTAGATCAGTAATAGTACGGAAATTGGAAAGGCTGAACGGTTACGGTAGACCAACCCGACGATGCAAGATAAGTTATTGGTGATTTGATTTACGTTGTGGTCCCACAAGATGGTTTTAGAAAAAATAACACCGAGTGTTTTAAAAGAACACACAATGTCAATGAGCATCGTATTATAGATAAGGCTGGTATAATACGAGTCTTGATAGTTTTTAAGACAAAATAGAACGGCTTTCGATTTGCTAGTGTTCTTTGTCAATGAGTTTTTATTTTCCCATAAACTTAGTTTGGATAATGTTTTATTTGCAAAAGTAATAAATAAACTTGACTCGTCAGCGAAACAAAAAAAAAGCTTGTGTCGTCAAAATACATAACCGGTTTACTCTTTATCTATGTTAACTATATCAGTCACATATACAGTCTTCTACTTAAGCCAAGCTTTAAAAATATTTTGGTGAATTTTAGGAAGACGATTTCAAAGGAATAAGGGTGTTTATTGCTTGGAGCAAGTCACGTTTTTTTGTATTTTACCCAATTAAATAAATAATTAATGTTATTTAATGAACTTGAAAAATATTCAATTTAAAAGGAAAGTTCCAAACACAAATATGTACAGCGTCCCCAGAAAAACATCTAATACATTGTTTTCTAATCACGGAACCTCTAACACGGTTAAATTTTTTAACATAAAAAATAAACAAATCATTAAAAAAAACGAAAAAAGGCGAATTTGTTAACAGCTCCCTGTCAACAGTGCTCTATTCAGCATCTGCCCAGTTTATTCGAGCCAAGGCTGAGAGCGCTGCAATAGAAACGCGCAAACGCAAAAAAGTCACGTTTTTTGGCGTTGTTTTTTTTGTTCCTCGCGGGCTGGTTTTGAAGCCCAGAAAAACCAACCGTGTTTAAGTTTCTTGATCAAAATCACTGAAGTGGATGTTCCTGAGGACGCTCTACAACGTTTTCTTTAGAACTTTTACCATAAATTGAATATATGAGAAGTTCATTAATAAATCATTAATTAGTCAAATGGTGAAAATACAAACCTCGCTCCGAACAATGAACTAATTTATTCATTTAGTTTCGTCTTCCTAAACTGCGCCAAAATTTCTTTTAAAGCATGGCTAATGTAGCTTGGAACGCCTTGTATATTATAAATGTTAAGAGTCAGTTAGCGCCACCAACGCACCAGAAAGCATAGTGGCAGAGAGCAATGCTAATAAAAGAAAAAGAGGTAGTGTGATGCAGACCGTCAGCTGGTTCGGACGTGTGTTCTTTTCTTCCCACACTCGTAACAAAATGGCGACGAGGTAAAAGAGGACCATGCCGACGTTCGGCAGGATCGAACCGTTCGAGGGGGAGGCGACGAATGGCCTGCATACGTGGAACGACTCCACGAGTTCTTCTTTGCCAACGATGTTCCTGCTGCAAAGACGAGATCCATTTTCCTGAGCTGCTGCGGCCCGAGGACTTACTCTTTGCTTCGGAACCTAGTGAAGCCGCAGGCACCCCAAGACAAGACCCTCAGCGAGATCCTGGCCATTCTCGGCAAGCATTACGCCCCTACGCCGTCCTCCGTGGTTCAGCGCTTCCGCTTTAATTCAAGGGTTCGTTCCGAAACTGAATCTGTGAGTGACTTCATTGCAGCGCTGAAGAGCTTATCGGAGCACTGTGACTACGGTGCTGAGCTGGAGAAAATGCTACGAGACAGAATAGTTTGCGGCATAAACGACGCCGTGATTCAGACTCGACTTCTTGAAATTCCGGACCTCACCTTCGAGGTTGCTGTTCAAACTGCACGCGCCATGGAATCTGCAAAGAAAGATGCTGGTGAGCTCTGTCAAGCTCAATCTAGTACAAGCGTTCTTTCCACGCACCAGATAATGCACGCGGCGAAAGACACATCGTGTTATCGCTGCGGAGACAAAAGCCACCTGGCATCTCAGTGCCGACACATCCATTCTACGTGTCACTACTGTCAGAAGCGAGGGCACCTTTCTGTTGTGTGCAACTCGAAGAAGAGTGGGAACCCGCCCAATTCGAAAGTTTCCGGAAGAGCTCGTCGGGGTCAGTCAAGGTCAACTCCATCTGCTCGGGTGAACACACTTCACGGCGACATGTCCCCGCAAGATCTTTGTCAGGTTGTGGAAACTGACGCCTACGACATGTGGCACCTGGGTACAGCATCAACAGTACCACCTTTTCTGGTCACCGTTGAACTCTTCGGTAAACCAATTTCCATGGAACTAGACACCGGAGCGAGCGTTTCGGTGATGCCTGCAGAGAAGTTTCAAGCAGAATTCCCCAATGTCAAGTTGGATTCCTCGAGCGTCCTTCTGCGAGGATTTTCTGGAGGCCTCGAGCAAGTCAAAGGCAAGGCAAATGTCAACGTCAGTTACAGAGGCCACAGTGAGGTTCTTCCGCTGTTCATCACCTCTGGTACTTCACCTACGTTGCTTGGTCGCAACTGGTTTCAAGCTTTGGGCCTGAGCCTCAAAGGACTTGAGCCAGTGAACAACCTCTCTAATGTTGCGGACCTCATAGGTCAGTACTCTACAGTTTTCGAAGAAGGTTTGGGCACCTTCAAGGGGATTTCTGCGAAAATCCTTGTGACTCCAGAGGCTCCGCCCAAATTCTGCAAGCCCCGTCCACTGCCATTTACATTACGTGATAGAGTCACCCAAGAGCTCCAGAGACTACAACGTGAGGGTGTCATTGAGTCAGTGAAGACATCTGACTGGGCAGCTCCCATCGTTCCTGTTCAAAAGAAGGATGGTCGAGTGCGGATATGTGGGGACTTCAAAGTAACAGTCAATCCTGTGTCTCTTCTAGAGACCTATCCAGTTCCACGCGTCGAAGAACTGTGGGCTGTTTTGTCAGGAGGAACCAAGTTCACAAAGCTGGATTTGCGAGATGCGTACCAGCAAGTGCCCCTGGCTGAAGAGTGTCGCAAGTTCGTGACCATCAACACCCACATGGGTCTCTTCCAGTATACAAGACTTCCGTTTGGAGTTTCTTCTGCTCCAGCAATATTCCAACGAGAAATGGAAAATCTTTTCCGAGGCCTACCAAGAGTAGCGGTATACTTCGACGACATCATTGTCACGGGAGTTGACGATCAAGACCACGTGAAGAACCTTAAGTCCGTTCTTCAGAGGCTTCAAGATGTTGGCCTTAAGGTGAAGTTGGAGAAATGCCAATTTTTCAAGCCTGAAGTAGAGTACCTTGGCCATGTCATTAGCAAGCAGGGACTCACTCCAAGCCCAAACAAAGTGGACGCGATCGTCAACGCTCCTGCTCCTTGCAACGTGAAAGAGCTTCAAAGCTACCTTGGACTGCTCAACTTTTACCGACGTTTCTTGCCAAACATTTCGTCTACGTTACGGCCATTGCATCTTCTACTGATGGCAGGCAAGAAATGGTCGTGGGGAAAGGAAGAAGAGCAAGCTTTCGTTGAAAGCAAGAAACTCATGACAACTGCACCCGTTCTTGTGCATTACGATTCAAAGAAGGATCTCCTACTCACCTGCGATGCTTCGCCCTATGGCGTTGGTGCTGTGCTGGCACACTTCGGAAGTGATGGAGTGGAGCGACCAGTAGCGTTCGCTTCAAGACGGCTACTTCCTGCTGAACAGAACTACAGCCAAGTGGACAGAGAAGCTCTGGCTTTGGTTTTCGGTGTAAGCAAGTTCCACCAATACCTTTGGGGAAGACCGTTCACAGCAGTGACCGACCACAAGCCGTTGCTCGGACTGTTGAACTCCGACAGAGGCGTGCCATGTCAAGCGTCTCCACGAGTTACAAGGTGGGCGCTGACCCTTTCGAGCTACCAGTTCAAGCTAATCTACAAGCCTGGAAGGATGGTAGGCCATGCCGACGGCCTGAGCAGGCTGCCTCTTCCAACGAACGACGTGCCTGATTCGACGCCAGCCGACGTGTTTATGCTTGACAGGGCCTACCCTGATGCTCTATCAGCTGCAGCTATTTCTCGAATGACAAGGAGAGACCCCGTGATCTCTCAGGTTGTCCACGCTGTCCTCACCGGAACGCCGCTGCCAGTGGGAGGAGACTACATTCCATTTGCTGCAAGGTACAATGAACTCAGCCTGCACGAGGGCTGTCTCTTGTGGGGATCGCGTGTGGTTGTGCCCAAGCTCATGCAGGCACAAGTCCTTCAATTACTGCATGCTGGACATCCTGGAGTGGAAAAAACCAAGATGATTGCCAGATGCCATGTCTGGTGGCCTGGAATTGACAGCGCCATCACAGACCAAGTAAAGAACTGTGCTACTTGTCAGACATATCACAAGTCACCTCGTGGCATCCCAATTACTCCTTGGCCGTTTCCCGACAAGCCCTGGTCTAGGCTTCATGTAGATTTTGGAGGCCCCTTCATGGGCCATTACTTTCTCGTCATGGTAGATGCTTTCTCCAAGTGGGTGGAGGTTCATCCTGTTCCTTCACCTTCGACAGATGCTACCATTTCTGTTTTTAGGACAGTTTTCGCCCAACATGGACTGCCTGACATCATCGTCTCCGACAATGGACCAGCGTTTGTCAGCAGCCAATACGCTGATTTTTTAAGTCGGAACGGAATCCGTCGAATGCTGGTCCCACCGTACCACCCCGCCTCCAATGGAGCAGCAGAGCGAGTGGTACAAACAATCAAAGACAAGCTAAAGAAAAGCGCACCAGGCGACTTCAAGACCCAGGTGGCCAGAGTACTTTTTCATTACAGAACGACGCCGCACGACTTGACAGGCCGCGCGCCCTGCGAGTTGCTTATGGGCAGGAAGATAAAGACACCTTTGGACTTAATGCATCCAAGCCTGAAAACTACCGTTCAGTTTAAGCAACTCAAGCAGAAAATACATGCTGACCAAGGTTGCCGTCGGGTATCACTGATGGAGTCCGGGACAACAGTATACGCAAGAAATTTTAGACCCGGACCACCTTGGGTAGCCGCTTCCGTTGTTGGACCAGCGAGTGCCTCTTCTGTTCGGCTCAAACTTCCAGACGGAACATCTTGGCATCGGCATGGTGACCATCTTCGACCAAACACCATGCAACAGCCACCGCAGCCAGAGACCCATCCTCAGGAACAGTCTTCTGTGCTTCAACCGACGGAGCCGACTTCACAACCGACGGAGCCGACTTCACAGAGCCAGGCTCGACCCGAGGAGCAGTCTACATCGACAAAGGAAACCTGCCCTCCAGGGAATCCAAGCATGGTCGACACACCCGTCATGGTTGAACCGAGTCCCGTTGCTCCAAGACGGAGTGCAAGAGACAGACGGCCCGTTCAGCGTTTCTCCCCGTGAGCAACGAGCGAACACTTTAAAGGGGGAGGATTGTTAAGAGTCAGTTAGCGCCACCAACGCACCAGAAAGCATAGTGGCAGAGAGCAATGCTAATAAAAGAAAAAGAGGTAGTGTGATGCAGACCGTCAGCTGGTTCGGACGTGTGTTCTTTTCTTCCCACACTCGTAACAATAAATATGAACGGAACTAATCTGCTGCCCTGGAAAATAACAGAAGTAATTGGTTTGATTATCGAAGAAAAACAATTTAAATACACCTATTGTTGTCTAGGTTTTAGGTGCGGACTCAAAAGTGTTTGGCGCGCGGCCGCCAAAAACCATACCGCTTGCTCTTTTCTGGTAGGATGATATGGTTTAAACTAGGTGTCGCCAAACTTCGGCCTAAAGGATAGATCCGGCAGCCGCAAATCTTCCAAACGACCCGCTGCCACAGACCGCAGTCTTATCGATGGAGCCCGGCCCGCTGCCCACCTACAGCTGACCCTCTGCTAGTGGTTTCAAAAGAAGTGCGGGTAAAAAACGGCGACTCGACGCGCTCCAAATGTGAAAGCTAAAATATCAGAACGAAAAAAGTAACTACATTGTAAGGCGGGTAGTCTCGCCGTATTATCATTTCAACATGGTCCTCACTTTAATTATCATTCTTATACCCTAGTTACCTTAGCGCCCTAAGTGTCATTAAGCCAACTACATTGGACTCAATCGCGGTCGGCCAAATTTACATGGCGGAGCCAACTGTCATTGAGCCTCTGAAGATCATTGAGTTCAACTGAGCTGGCCTACCTTAGTTATTAGAGAGTTTTAGGTTAGGGGGCGCCAAAGCATGGAGACGCCAAAGAAGTAGGGGCTCACTACTGCGCGTGCGCAGAACCCAAACTCCACATTGGGTCTTAGGTTTCCGCTCACCCCCAATGCAAAATTCGAGAAATATAGCGTGGGTCCCCTATTTCCTTGGAGCCAGGTTGCGTCCGCAAACATGGCGATGCCTTTTCCTTTCGCTTCGGAGGAAATTCGTCATGGTCGCTGCAGTGTTAGCCAATTTAATTGCCAATGAATGATGCAACCGCCTTTCTGTTTGCTATATCTCGCTCAAGTCACCAAAAATGAGCGGTGGGCTCGCCCCATTTTAAAGATCGTCCCTTACTCTGGCCGTTCGTAAGCCTAAAGAGACGCGGTAACAGTTGACATGGCAATGTGTTGCTACTCTGGAGCTCCGAGTGGATTTCGTTCGTGCACGATACCTCAGCTTGAAAACAAGTATTTCAAGGCTTCAGATTCGCTCCACCTCAGATCTAAATAGAGAAGCAGCTCGCAGAGGATGCTCGCTTGTGTTCGTCTCAGTTTCGGCTTTAGTTGAAGGTCTGAATCTTCGGCGATATGACGGTCAAAGCGCACACAAATGCCCAAAAAATGCGAGAACGAGCGCCAAATTAGAGCACTACGGATTGGATTGTTTCGGCTGAATACAGCCAACAACATTTGTACTAATCTTAGATTGTCTCTTGTTTTAGCCGGCTTGATTGGGATTTACATTAACTATTATTTTTAAACAAAAAGTACTTGCTAAGCACACATGTTTTACGCTTTTTCATATTCTTTTTTTTAATTATTATTACGCTCGTTAGCCGCATTGACGCTGCAAGCGGGAAACAGAAGAGCGCTGCGCTGCGTCGCGAATCCCTTATTCTATAAGCCGTCGACGCCAACCTTGTTGCGTTTGGGTCCCCAGTTTTTTAGGGAAGCCCAAACGTTGGGGTCCTCTATTCTAAAACTCTTAATTGTCTAGATGGACGTTCTCAAAGCGTGTGGATGGTAGCGAAAACTTGTCAAGTGGCATCTGGTGTGACGCTGCACGTAAGATCTCTGGCAGGCAAGACATGAGCGCATTGATTCCTGAATGACGGCGTTGATTTTGGGCCAAATAAAAAGGTTCGTTACGAGTTCTTGCGTTGCGCGTATGCCTGGGTGGCAGAGAAAGTGAAGTGAGGAGCACATTGTATGGCAGAGTTGGCGTGGCAGAAGCGTGTGGGGTTTGCCTGTCGAAGTATCACACATAAACGTGATACCATGATTGGGTAGGGTGACTACTTTGAGGACGAGGAAGGTGCCGGTCCTCATGATGCACTGAAGTTCTTAGTCCTGTGCTTGAGCCGCAGCCAGCTCAGACTAGGCGAACTGTCCTTTTTTTGCGTTAAATGCATTCAGCTCCACACTCTAAAAAAAAAAAAAAGTGCCGATTAAACTCTTTTCGGAGTGTAAGTGGCTTGTCACAAAATCCACTTTTTTAAAGAGTAACTTTAACTCTTCGAAGGCATGTGTATGTTTAACTTTCCCATGCACCTGTTCACTTCACTCTTTTATAGAGAGTCATGTCAATACTTTTGGGATAGTCAGGGCTACTCTTTTAATGTGCAAGTGTGATAGTTAATTTCATTCCTTTGTGTAGAGTAATCGTAACTCCATGAGAAGTGTTGCCTAAACTATCTGATTAGAGTTGATTTCACTCCTTTGTGTAGAGTGACTATAACTCTATGAGAAGTGTTGCCTTAACTCCTTGTTGACGAGTTAAGGATGCTCTTCAGGGAGCGTTACCTTCATTCCTTCGTGTAGAGTAACTACAACTCTATTAAAATGTTGCCTGAACTCGGTTTTCAGGAGTTACGCGTACTCACCAGGAAGAGTTACCCTCACTCCATCGTGTAGAGTGACTACAACTTCATTCGAAGGGTTGCCTAAACTCTGTATGCAAGAGTTAAACACGCACTCCCAAAAAAGTTCAATTCAATTGTTTTCGGAGAGTAACTAAAACTCCATTAGAAGTGTTGCCTCAACTCTGTATTAAAAGGTAAGTACGCTCTCCAGGGAGAGTTATTATAACCTTTTTGTGGAGAGTAAATACAACTCCTTCAGAAGTGTTGTCTACACTCCGTATTAAAAAGTTAACTGTGCTGTCTAGCAAGAGTTATTGTCACATAACAGTACACTTGAGCAGTTTGTTTGACCCCTTCTTGGAGAGTACTTAACGCTTTAATACAGAGTTTAAGCAACACTTGGAATGGGGTTGTAGTTACTCTGCAGAAAGAATTGTGTACAGTAATTACAGCCCAATTTGAAGTGTTGCCTAAAATTTGTAGCAAAAGAATTCTCACCCTCTTCAAGAAGGAGTCACACAAACTCTGCTCAATTATACTGTTATATGTTGTTTTCATTGTAGTTGTTGAGTGTAAGTTAAACCAGCAAAAATTACGGAAACGCCTAAAGACAAGATTAGAAGAACAGAAGTGTAAAATCGGTTTTTGTCGGCAAAAAGCTTGCTGAAAAAAAAATAAAACTCTACTGGCAATTGACATTTTTAGCCTGTTGAAGTGCGACCACTGTACTTTCCTTTTGGAATTAATTTTTGAAATGTCAATACTTTCCTTGATTTCACTGTAATTTGGAATAGTTTTGTCCTTATTCTAGGAGTTGTTCTATACAACTAGGGACAACTCAAGTATTTTGCAATGAACAGTGGCCCTTAAATCTAAAAGCGGCTATGCACTTGTTCACAAGGAGATGGTTGCGTAGAAAATGTAGAACTGCCGCTGAAAAATGACATAAAAGATATAGCATGAGCCTGTACAGAGGTTGTAGCTTCTCATGAAAAGTCAGCATAGAAGGGAAACAGTAAAACAGAGCTTAATAAACCAAAACTTAATTCCAACGCATGGCCAAAAAGGCAAAACTGGAACACAAAGTCCCCTAGCTAACAAGTTGTTAACTTTGTGATCAGGTCTAAAGCCAAGACGGACTTTATCTTGTACTTCAAACCAATGATGTGCCCAATCACTGCGAGTGACTGGCTTGCCTTTTGACGGTAAGGAATATCGTGAACTCAGTGCAGTGCAAGAGCGAGCGCTGCACCAGCCTTAATATCTGTCACCTCAAAGTAGTGGTCCTCCAACACCACTTGGCACTTGAATCGTCTTCATCTATTCGCATAACCAGATAGGTCAATCGGTCGTGTCCCTCCTCCTGTGAAGAATGAATGCTTAAATGTAGTCATCAATATTAAAAGAGAGGAAGCAGTTTGCTATGTGCCCTTAGTTAATACTAGTGCACTCATTTGCGAGACAGAGCATTTGTGAAAATCACAGGAGCCATTCATAGGATACGCTCCAATAGTCCGCTGGGACGTGCTTTCTTGCCGATTGAACAAGAGTCCCAAACCAACACTAAGGCAGCATTTACTGCTAGCTCGCTCAGCCGCAACCATCCAAAACCGTTCGAATCTCCTCTGATATGAACACCTAAGAGAAAAATAAACCACACCCCTTTTTCTCTCTATTGTTTTTCCTTTGTATGCAATGGCATATGCCAGGGGTTGAATTTATTTATGGCATCCCCATGTTTGCCCCCCATCGAATGAAGGGGGCAAGGGGATGGGGCAGTCCATCTCCCATCTCCCTGACATCTGAAACAACTAAAGCAGACAATATGGGAGAGGGGGACATAGTTTAGCTTCCCTGGACGTCTCCCTTCCACTTTCCAAACAGTAGCAAATCAGCTGGCCTCAGGCCATAGCGGTGAAAGGCATATCTCTATAGAGACTATCCTGAGGAGTGGGATGTGTGCAACTTCTTAACATCTGCATTTGTCCAAGTGGAATCCAATATGTTAGGAACATTTTTACAGATTAATAAGTGTGAACAACCTATTGGATTTCAGTGCTGATTGCCGTATACTATAGTTTATTTCAAAACCTTAGGAAGGAAGCTAGCGAATGCAAGTAACATATCTGATTATAATGCAATTAAATGCAAAGGTGCAAGCGAGCTGGACAGGAATAACGAAAATATTCTCTGGTGAAGGGGAACAAGAGGGACAATTAGGACAAACAGAAACCTCCAAACACAGCGAGGTGACCGGTGCGCGACGGAAAAAGTCCGCCTGGTCCGGGTATCGAACCCGGGACCTCTCCATTTACAATGGAAACAAATACCCGGAAAGGCGGATTTTTTCGGTCGCACACTAGTCACCTAGCTGTGTTTGGAGATTTGCGTTTATCCTTTGTCCCTCTTGTTCCCTCTCTCCATGGGTTATTTTTGTAAGATCTAAGTTTGGGGAGGCCATTCATTAAATATTGTATTTACAGCTCTACAAGGAGCTAATTTGCTATAAAGTACCCTTGAACCTTTATAAAAATAAACCTTACAGCCTTTCCACTCTGGTAAAGAAGAAAAAGCAGCGGAGCTGTAGCTTCTGTTTTCGGCTGTGGCTTTCCAGGCGAGGGATCTGCTCTTCCTTCGCAAGAAAATCTGAAGCGCTCGACGCAGTGCAACTTTAGGCGATAGTGGCCATGCGGCGCTTGTGGAACGATTCGCGCTGCTGCGCACATCGCCGCTCGTTCCGTTCCCACTCTTCTTCCTCCGAAGAAATGTTGCCAACATCTATGAGGGACGGCAGCCACCAGTCGTCTGGTTGCCGAGGCTGGAAAAATTGCCGCGATCTATGAGCGACGGCGGCAAGCAGACAACCGGCAAACACAGCACTCTGGACAGCTACCGCCATCTATGAGTGACTACGGCAGCCAGAGTGTTGTGTCGACATTTGTTTGGTACCAGACACGATCCTGGGGAAACTAGCCCTTAGCAGCTCCGCTGTAAAAAAATTATACCTACTAAATTACACAAATTCTACACAAAACAAAGAGGAAGAAAAATACACTTAAAAGTAGCCCACACCAAGAACATATAAGTTTCAATTGGCGAGTGTTAAAATAATCGATAAATGTGCAACATGTAAACACAAAACATGCATAGCAGCGAGTTTAAGTACCGCCACAACAGACACTACTGGAGAATCAGTGAGCTACTCATGTGTGCCACTTCATCGTGCAGCTGCACAATAGATGCGGGCTCTAAATTTCCCATCGCATGCGGATGAACTGGTTGCACCACTCTGAATGCAGGTACAGGCACATGCACTGCAAGGTCGAGTTTAGAGCTCTTTTTTCAAATAGTAGAACGGTTAATCCATAAATTGCTTAACCCTACTCTTGCAACATAATAGTGTCCCACAATCCTTCATCTAGACTTAAGACCTGTTTATTACAATTTCGCAACTTAAGTTCACACCTATATTTCTACGTTGATTTAAAAGAAAACAAAAAAGTTTTAAAACTTACGCTTTTTGCGGTACAGAAATATGTAGTTATAAATGTACCCATATTGCCTCCATATTATTAACAAGTTATAAATCAAACCGCTGGCCTCCCCTTGAGCTCACCAGTGTCAAATGTATTACTAAATTAACGGTCGAATAAATACCCTCTTATACAAAAAAATATGACTGTTGCGCAGAACATGAGGCTTGAATCAATAAATTACTCAAATGAAAAAGCTTGTCAAGTAAAGACAATTACTGGCAAATACACTCGCATGTCGCGGTGACACAAATGACAAACCAATCCCACCCAACAAGCGGAATCTTGGCAAATCAGGACTACTCAACGCCCTGTGAATTCGACTTTGAGCATTCTGGGAGGACTTTACTACAGCACGCATTTACCGCCAAGGAGACAGCCATATTTAGCAAAACAATAAAATTAAAAATGACTTCGAACACAAAAAATAACCAATAAGAACGTCGCTCATGAACTATTAGAAATGCAAAGAACCTACAAATAACGCGGTACTGGGCCTTTCGGACCGATCGCTGTAGAATACACGCTGGACTTGTCGGAGATTCCTGGCCCGGAGTTAGACACGGTCCAAACTCATCGGGTCATGACAAAACGTGCTATGCGTGGCAAGAACACATGCCTCCGATGGTCAAAACGCCGGAGCGGATCCTCTCCTTTTCACTCACATGGAAGAGAAGGCGGTCCGTCGTGTCTTCGATCCGTCGAAGCTAGTGGTGACATGTATGCCCACAACGAAGGAAGATCACTGGTGTGCAGGCGCTGCCGACAGAATGTCCAAGGTCTTGACAATCCGTATGTTGAAGATCGCACTTGGCATTAAACCATCGTTCTTACCAGTTCCAGCAGGGAAAGCGTGGATAGCGAAAATGCCGAGCCGCTTCGCCTATAACAGAAATGTCCACTAAGCAATAAAACGCACTCAAACAACTTAGAAACTGATACCACTGGTGTCCTGCCATTGAGCATGTTTATATTGCCATTCTTTTTCGTTAAAAAAAGATCTATTTCTGCCGGATAAAGTTCTTTAAATTACGAAGCGCATCGGCCTTTTTGCAGTTCGCGGATGCGCTTGTTAGATATTGAGGAGACCGTCTGAACCGTCTCCCAGTCTCTACCTTATCGGTAGGCCTTGGTTCACGCGATCCCACTTTTAGGCTCTCTCTCTCTCTCTCTGTGTGTGTGTGTGCGTGCGTGTGTGTTTGTGTGTGTTTGTGTGTGTGTGTGTGTGTGTGTGTGTGTGTGTGTGTGTGTGTGGTGTGTGTGTGTGTGTGTGTGTGTGTGTGTGTGCGCGTGGCTGTGTGTATGTGTGTGTTAGTAAAGAAGGAAGACGGAAAATCAGTGTAAAGAAGGACAACGGTTGCATCAGTGCGTCGTCACTTGTTTCATCAAATAAGAAATTCAGATTCATTTGGCTTGATGATTGATTGAAAACACGTTTATTGACCTGATATTGCGTGAGCGCGCTGCGGAGGTCAGTTAGAAGGAGGATAAGGGATTAGGAAGCGGGGACCAAAGAAGAGGAGAGGAGGAGGAGGGCAACACTTCATGGCTTCAAGGCCTTCGTCGACGAGGGAGGGGGAGGCCGTATCCTCTTGGCTGTAGCCGGAAGGAGCCGGTCCCCCACTGGAGGCGCAGTTGAGTCTCTTATGAAGGTGAGGAGTGCCTCCCAGAGCTCTAAAGCATGCTTGGGGGGTATGGTGGTGTCTGGGCATGCCCAGGCGTTCAGGGATGCGGGTACTGGGGCGTTTGTGATCAGGTCCAAAGCCCGTTGTCGTGGAAGATTATACAAAGGGCAAGACCACATGAGATGGACCAGGTCTGCCTTAGAGTTGCAGTTCTTGCAGATGCCAGAGGCTGTGGAAGATCCCGCCCCGTCGTTCCCGCGAAACCGCTGTAAGAGATGCGGTGTCAGTAGGGTCCCTGTCTGAATTTGCCGAATCATGACGGCTTCCCTACGAGAGAAATGTTGGGAGGGAATCTTAGGAATGGATAGCGGGTTAGCGGCCATGGAGAGGTAGGCGGCTCGCTGGGCTTTGGTAGAGCGCAAGTCGTGCCAAGGGTTGGCAATTTCCTTGGAGGGGTTGCCTAGAGATGAGGAAGAGGAGGGTCCCTTGGCCAGCGCGGAGAGGAGGTGTGCGCGCGCTAGTCTGTGGGCTTTCTCATTACCGGGTATGCCACAGTGGGCAGGGACCCATCGCATGATGAATTGATGGCCGGACGCTCTCAGAGATGAGACGGCCACCTTGAGCTCGTATAAGGTAGGTCCGGTATATTTGGTGTCCGAGCATATCTGGTGTGCCGCTTGCGAGTCGGTATAAATGATGTGCGTGACTGGTGCGTCTTCCTTTGCCGTAAGAAGTGCGTCTTGCGCATAGTCTGTGATGGCTTGAAGCTCCGCTTGGGTGCTGAGCGGGGGCGTAGTCGTTGTGTGCAGGTGTCGTGCCTGTGCTTCTGTGTTAGAATTGTACCACGCCGTGGCGTAGACAGCGCATTTCTGATCAGCTGGCAGGGATGCATCGACGTAGATCACGTGGGTGCAGTCGTCAAGCGAGCGAATGTACTTTAAGTGCCGTCTTTTGAGAGGGAGGCGCCTGCCGGTGCTCTGTATCCGCTGGGGTAGAGGAGTCCCGTCGGTGAGGACAATGTGTTCCCACGGCGGGGTCTGTTGTGGGAGTACGGACAGATCGTGCACGGGGTAGCCTAGTTTGGCAAGGATAGACCGGCCGGCTGGTGTTGTGCGAAGCCGTGCCTCCTGGATGTTGTAGTGCGTGGATACGAGTTCGCCGAGATCATTGATGCCCCCGCAACTCTTGAGCGCGTCTAGGTGTGTGTACCTGGGAAGGCCTGTAATGAGCCTTCGGGCCTCGTTCATAAGTCTGTTTAGAGCTAGCATCTGAGTCCGATTGACTGGATGATAAGGAAGACCATAGAGTAGCCGTGAGACGACAAATGCCTGCACGAATTGCCTCATCTCGCGTTCGCGGACACCGCGGGTGCGTGTTGAGATTCGTCGAAGGACGTGTAGGATCTTTTTACTGATCCAGTCGTTTTTTGGAACCATGTGTTGGCCGTGCAATTTTCGTCCAGGTACATGCCCAGGATGCGAATGGTAGATTTCCTGGTGATGGGTTGGTCTCCGATGGAGAGGCTGTACATGTTTTTCTCGGCTTTTTTGGAGGGAGTACTACGGCCGCCGTGTATGACTAAGTATTCAGTCTTCTCTGGGGATGTGCTGAGGCCAACTTCAGTTGCAAAACTGTAGATAATGTTTAGGGCATTTTGGAGTATGTCTTCCTGCTGGCCGATGGACCCGTCTGTTACCCAAAGCGTGATGTCATCGGCATATATTGTATGACCTAGTCCAGGCACTGCTTCAAGACGGTGTGGGAGGGTGTGCATCGCCAAGTTGAAGAGAGTCGGTGAAATGACTGACCCCTGCGGTACCCCTACTTTGTTGGGGTGCGTGGTACTAGTAGCTTGGTCTACCTGCACTTGAAAACAGCGACCTTCCAGAAACGCGGCAATGAAGTTATATAGTCGCCCTTTTAGGCCGGCGGTTCTGGCTTGGGACATGATTGTGTGGTGCGGGACCCCGTCAAATGCCTTTTTGATGTCAACCCCAACGACAGCTCTCGGTTGTGTAGAGTGCGGGTCGAGGACTGCTTCCTTAAGTTGAAGAAGCGCGTCCTGTGTGGACAACCCCGCTCTGAACCCTATTTGCGTTGGGGCGAGAATACCATTATTTTCCAAGTACCATGTGAGGCGCGTATTGACCATCCTCTCCATCGTTTTACATAGGCAGGATGTCAGTGATATAGGTCGAAGGTTGGCCAGGTTATGTGGTGGTTTCCCCGGTTTGGGAATTGGTTTCACCAGAGAGAAACGCCATGTGGGTGGAAGCTTCCCTTCTTCCCAGATCCTGTTGATTTCCTCCAACAGAGCTTGTTTGTAGGTATCTGGGAGGTTCCTCAGTTGTGTCGTGGTGACTTGATCTGCCCCAGGTGCACTGTGAGTGTTAGCAGTGTTAAGAGCGTGATTAAGCTCAAAAAGGGTGAATGGTTGATTGTAGGATTCAAAGTCCTCCACGGGGTCGTCCCTTTCATAGGTAGTAGCGATGGGTTGAGAAGTGTTGGGAAAGAATTCAGAAGCGGCGCGTTCGGCTAGCTCCTGTGGGGTTATTGCTTCTTTAAGGGCCACCCGTCTGGCCCCATTGTAGGTCTTGGTTTGCCCGAGAAGGGACCGTAGTATGCTCCAAACTCGGGGTGTAGACGTATTCCCGTTAAAGCCTTCACAGAGGGTCATCCATCTCTCAGAGGCTAGGGCGGTGGTGTAGTCCTCTATTGTCTGTTGCGTGATCCTCAACTTGCGTTTGATAGAGCGTCTGCGCCCAGATTTGCGGTACTTGGCCAATAGGCGCAACCTGCGATTCCAGAGCGTTAGAAGACACTTGTCTGGGTCCGGATGATCATAGGGGACTTGTATTCGACGGGTGGCTTGTTGCTTGGCATCTAATATTTGACTAGTTAGGTGTGCGATATCGCCGCTGGGAGATGTCTCCTCCAGCAGCTTTCGGTATTTGTCCCAGTGCGTCAAAAACGCTGGTCTCGCGGCTGTGCGTGCACCTACCGCGTATCCCAGAGTGCGGTGGATTTTTACCTTGATCACGATAGGGAAATGATCGCTTCCCATTAGGTCTTCGTGAAGGTGCCAGGTGACGCTGCGCGGGTGTGATGCCCAAGTCAGATCAGGGGTCGTGTCCGCCTGGCGAAGAGATTGTCCAATCCGTGTGGGGTCATCGGGGGTGTTGATCAAACTGAGGTGGTAGTTTTGGGTATCAGCCATCACTTGATGTATAATAAAGTGTGTATATATGTTCGTGCTTTCCAAATAAAACTCAGTTACCAGGACCGCTCCGAGTGTGCACTTACACTTTATTGTGCTCGTTTTTCTTTTTTTTTCTTTGTGCGCTTTTAAGTATATGCTTTTTTGCAGCTGACGTCACATCCGGCTAAACTCTCAAATCAAAAACCAACATTGTCGTCTGCTATCACTGCCTTGGCGCCATGTTGGAGGCATGCGGCGTCTTATTGTGTCAGCGTTGTGCCGTAAAGTCATAGACCCGTCTTTGTAGAACCACATTTAAGAATATTTTCTTGTCCTTGTCAATCGCAAAGAGGTTCTTCACCTGACACAAAGTGCAGTCCATAAACCCGTAGTCAGGGTACGAAGTTCTTCTGTCAAAATCATAGAGTCAACATAATAATCTAAAGCGAAAGGTCCCATGTGTTAGGCCGCGACGGAAGGACGAAGCATAAACGCGCGGACATCAGCGGCCCCATTTTGCGGTCGCCGATGTCCTTGTGCAAAATAACTGTGAAACAGTTATTTTGCACCGTGCATTTCACACCGTAAAGATGGCCGGTCTTAGCAGCCTATTAATACGAATGCGTGAAAGGATACAATATAGAGCACGGGTACGAAAACAGAACTTCCTTCGTTTAACAACAACATAAAATGTCACTAAATAATTAAAAAAAAAAAAACTTCCTCCTCTTAAAGGTTTCAATGTTCTCGAAAGGAAAAGAAGAAAATCGGTGAAGGAAAGATACATTTACTACAAACTTAAAAGTTCAAAACGCACTAGTCTTACGTCGAGATGCCAGTAGTCTAGTCATCCCTGGCTTTGGGAAATCGTACTTCTGTCTTTGTCAATGATAATGAAGTCGCAGAAAATCTTTAAAAGGTGTCTTCAACGTCCTCGCAAACTATGAAGTTATCACTGATCCTATAGTCGGTTACAAGTCAAGCTGGTAGGAGAAGCTCCTCCCATAATCGTGATGCGACCATCTGAAATCCATCCGCACTCAAAAGAACAGTTCCCTGGAAACACCCCTTGTTCCGCTTCAATGAATAGATAATGGCTACAGAGGGATGCCAACTTATCTCCGACTCCCCCCCCCCCCCCTTTTTTTTAAGAACGCGACCTTTGTATTTATCGGAGAGGAAACCGAGCCTTGGAAAGTGGCCTTTGCATCCATCGGAGGTGGAAGCTATCTCTCAAAGTCGTTTTTGTTTCCATCGGAAATAAAAACGACTTCTAATCTTCCCCTAGTGGCTTCCACAACGCTAAGTCAAGGTCGAAAGATAAAGCAAATATTCAAAGCAAGGCAAAAACCCTCTCCCGCGTTGGCCACGACGTCACGGAAACGATGGGACGCTATTGGATGGAAAGGTGGCGGAGGGATATATGATTCCCTTTGAGGGGCATTTGCCGCTACCTTCTTGACTTGTAACCTGCGTAAGATGGCTTCCTTATATAATATTTCTTTTCTCTCTGTGTTTCTTGAGTCACATTGGGATGCACAGCATCTGGAAAGCATGCTTGTGGAGGCGTCTCAAGCTGACTTTGATATCTGTATATCACAGAAGGGAATTTTGTCTGCTTTGCTGAACATTGATAGTAATACGTCTGAAGGGCCCAAAAATGTTGCTAAGAAATGTTTCAAACGTTATACGGAATGAGCGTCTGAATATCGAACAATCATGGTCCGCGCATCCTTGGCCCAACATGTTGTTCCTACCGACTGGCTAACAATAAACGCTACCCAGGTGCATAAAACGGGCAGCAAACATAACATTGAAAAGTACCGTCCAATTTCCCTCACCTGCGTCTGTTGAAAAATGTTGGAGCAGGTGTTACCGGGTAACCTCTTTTACCACTTTCAGAGTTTAACGCTTTTAACCCAAACCAGCACGGATTCCGGCGGAGGCTATCGACAGTGACGCAACTGACATAAATTATATACGATTTTACGACTTCGCCGAATGAAATGGCACAGACGGATGTAATCTACCTGTCCCTATCAAAGGCTTTCGATCGCGTTCCACATGCACAACTCATTAAAAACCTAGTAGACGCCTAAATACATTTACAGGTATTCAGATGAACTAGAGCCCACCTCACTAATCATACTCAATTTGTAGAAGTTAATGGAGCTAGATCTAATGCTTTGAAAGTTACGTCGGCGGTTCTTCAGGGGTTCGTGCTGGGAACGGTACTTTTTAAATTATATTAATGATATTGCAGATAACATTAACTTTAAAGTTACCACTCGCTTAGTCACAGACGACTGCTTAATTTATTTCAGAATTGTGTGTCCTGAAAATCAGATCACTTTGAACATGGCGTTACAAACTATTAATGAGTGGGGCAAGCGGTCAAAAATGCAAATTAACTCCGAAAAACGTTATTCTCAAGAATCACAAAGAAGAATATAAACGTGTTTGTTTTTGATCGTGAACTTTGCGGTAGTTCGCTAGCCTTCGCCACAATTCGTAATAACCTATGTGTAACCGTGTCTGGAGATATGAGTTGGAAATCCCATATCGACAACTTGAGAAGCAACGCTAAATGAAAATTGTGCTTTTTGAGACGTAACCTCAAATTGGCAACAAAAAAGCAAAGTTAACTGCCTACTTAACATTTGTACGCCCTGTCTTCAAATATGCGAGCACCGTCTGGAACCCATACAAAAAAAATGAAAAATTAGAAAAGATACAAAGGAAAGTTTCCATATTTATCATATCCAGGTACCGAATGGCTGAGCCTGTCAGTGGGATGCTTACCCATCTCAGCTTGTCGCCATTGGAAGACCGAAGGAGAGTGGCCGTAATAAAACTGCTTTATTTGATACAAAACAAAAGGTTAATCATGAATTCCCTGCGATATTTAAAGTCTCGCCCTACTAGAGGACTCCGTGGTCAAACTGAAATGCTGATGCCGATGAAAGCCCGGGTCATCCTTTTTGAGTATTCCTTTTTTCCCAGGACTTTAGCTGAGTGCAACAGCCTACCGCAAAATGCTTTTGAGCGTAACACCGTTGAAGGTTTCGATGTCAGCGTGAGAGACCTCGCCAAAAAACAAATATAAATTATTTTTCTTTCGTTTCTTTTTTGTGTTCCTTACTTCGCTTGTATTTATATACGTTTAAATGTATCCGTGTCTAGATAATTTATGTGCGTGTCACTCGTGGAAGTGTGCTTTAAAAATTTGAATATTCTACTAATAACCCATTCCTGTAATATCCAATAGGCCAACAGTATAAATAAATAAATAAATGCGAATGAAAAAATAAATATTATTGTTGACAATCTCCTGGGCAATAATTCAATAATGCATCTCCCAAATTGTTGTTGCACCCCTTCCCTCCCCCCCCCCCCCACCTCAAGCATCCTAGTATAAGAAAAATAAGAAGTACGATAATCGCAGTGCGGCTGTGAAAGTCAATTGGGTGAAAGGGCTCATTTGAGGCCCTTGATGCTTCCAAGTTGTATTCTTTGGAGTCGATGGTAGACGCATCACCCAGATTGTCTGATGTACTGACACCCGCACTTAGTAGAATTGCATATACCTTTCTTTGCACCCTACGAACTTCTTGGCATGCTTAACATTGCACCCTCCGGGGCAGTCGCTGTCATGTACCTTTTTACACGTCTGCATGCTTAAGGCGCATACTACAGGGAAAACCACACTCGTCTCAAACTTGGAGGCGATAGATCTTAAACGGTGCGCGGAATTGTGCATATAGGGAATCGCAGCGAAACGACCTTTCCTCTTGGCAAGAATGGCGGAAGTTGTGGCATGAGATTGGATCTCTCAAGGGTGGAATGATATACGTCCGCAAGAAAATCTGCTCTTATCGACCTTTGATGCTGTTACTTGAGGCTGCTTTTGGAGAAATGCGCACACGTCTTGGAGAATGAGGTAATTGAAAATCCCCCTCATCATGCCATGATTAACTGAGTTGAAATTATCACTGATGAAAGGAAGGACTAGTTTCTCTGGTCTCTGCTGGAAGGCTTAACAGAGACGTGAGGTGTGAGGATGTAACCTTAAATCTAGGAGTTGTAATCCTTGCTTTGAAGGATTTTCCCGCATAAATGTTAGTCCCGCATCACAGACTTTTAAAACTTTAAATGTACTGTCACCTGACACCACATCTGAAAAAATGACCAGGTAATCGTGACACCAGTTTGGTTGACGCAAGAGCTTTTTTAGAAAGAGCTGACTCTCATATCGTTGACCTGCACCACATTTTTCGCCCGGCGGAGTTACTCTCGACCACAAAACATTTATTTATATAAGAACTGTGAGGGCTGTCAGCGTGAACGTTTGTGTACAAGCTTTTTGACAGGCTTCCCGAAAAGCAACCGAAAAGTTTGAGTGTCGAAAACAAATTAGAAACGGAGGAAACGGCTTTTTCTTTTTTTCACATAAAAGCCCACGCTTTAGTGGGTGTCAAGGGATGGCTGCCGGTGGTGACACTCGACCCCATCAAGACTAGGTTCAATCCACGATCCAGCCTACTACAATAGAGCTCAGTGCACGCGCCACGAGAGGGTGCTCCTCCGCAGTTTGCTTCCAAGGGCCGCTCATTTCCATGCTACGCCGCCAATTGCTCCGAAGGTGGTCGAGACACGGGCCTCGTGCAGCGGCGCATTTTACGCTACTTGCAAAAAAACGCTAATACCCCTACGCACAGTTTCGTTTGAGACGCGGTGGTTTGAGAGCGTTTGAGTGCACTGCGGCTGCGAGAAACCAAGACATCCCTGCTTATGTCGCGTGCCAAGATGATTCCTTGAATTGGATTCCGCGCATGATACGAAACACAGGTGTACCAGTGATTCGCTTTCGTTTCTCAACGCCACGCAGTCAAACGCACTCAAACACTCTCAAACGCAACTGTGCATAGCGGCCTTAACACATCGAGGGCCTTGGCCTGTTCACACATGCAGCGGAGCGCTACAAGCATAGCGCTGACCTCGCGCTAAGCATGTGCTCACGGGAGCGTTCACCAGCTCTGTATCGCACCGTCAAAACTGTTGCTCATGGCAAACGATAAGTAGCAAACGACACGTGAGCAGCTCTACATCAGCGCTTCGCTGCATGTGAATTCTTGTACAGGCTTCCCACTGGAGCCAGAGTTGCGCGTCTCATTTTCCACGTGTCGCCGCATCCCTATTCGCCGAGATCGATCACGTGAGGAGCAAACGTTGCTCGAGCCCCGACGTATGTTCCTCTGCATTTCTCTCGTTCTCCTCGTTTTCTGTTTTCCAGGCCTGGCGGCGGGCGCTGCGCCGCTATTCGCCAAATTCACTCACGTGACCGGCCGGAAACGACGGAGCACAACTCCTACACGCGCGAGGAGTGACTTTCCCGCATAACTTAGTATTTCAAGACGCCTGCCACCGAGCTGTCCCGCCATGAAAAGCACGTTTTTTGAAGCTTGTCAATTGACTTTGATCTAGTAACTTTGCTTCCAACGTCCGGCTCCCCTTCCAGCGACCCACTTCTTTTTTATATATATATTTTATGTAAAAAATAAGGTCCACCTTGGCCATATCAGCAGCATTGAAGATGGCATGTCAGAAGAGTAGACAAAATGTAGTTACCTCCGCCAAGCAGAAAATGGGACTACGTTTGGTGACACTACTGGGCGGTGGCGCTCTACCTCGAACAGTTATCTCACGCATCGTAGCACATTGAATCCCGGAGATTTTTCACTCCGCCTCACTGAAACTAAGGCGGAAAAAGTTTATAGCATCACCCTTATAAAACTTGAAAGACGGGCTATCAAAAAAGAAGATAATCAGACGACGTAAGGCGGAGCGTCCTGGCGAAAGCAAAGGATATTGTTTTACTAGTTTCCCACATTTATACTTGAATGGCGATGTAGAATTCATTTTTCTTCCCTGTTAAACATCACCGCTTTGAAAGATTCGGCTGCCCCGACTGTTTCTTTCTTAATTTCTTCATGTAATATTTATATTAATTATTTTATTTATTATTTTTTATTTATCATTTCATTCATTTTTTGAAACACGTTTAAGGTTTGTACATTAAGGAGGGCAGAGAACTATACAAGATTAACTAGGAAGTGCACATATTAGTAATAGGATGTTTAAACAATACAATAGCGGCAATGTTAGCAATTGAGGCGGAAAGGCAGTTCCAGTCTCTCGACGTTTTAGGCATAAAAGAATATTAAAACGACGAAGTTCTAACAGTTGGAATATCAGCATTCTTGCTATGATCAATGCGAGCAGAGATGTAGAAATATGGAGTAATCACCAATTGGATTATGTCAAGAGATTCTCAGCGACGCCCAAACTGAGCAAAGCACTTTTCCTACATACAGCCCATGTAAGAGATTGAGTTTTGCGAACTATGAAAACATAACGGGAGTGGCTGGTCGGGACAACTGATCGTGCAACACGGCCACTCCAGGTTCAGCCGACGAATTGGTGCCTACTTTTGCCGCGACACAGCTCTTATAAAAGTCACTCTCCTGACTACATAGACTCATAAAATATAATGCAGGTCAAAGTAGCCGTACAGGCGTTTAATCGACCGCAAAAAGCGAGTTTAATTACTTACAACGGCCTGGTCCCCAACTTAACGGCCGCAGCCCGCTCCGAACAGCGGCACAGGCTGCGGCCACGGAAACGAGGGCCTCGGACAACGCAAACCAGCAAACCGCGCAAGCCACGAGACAGAACTCTCGCGCCCGGGGTGAGCAGGGTAAAAAGGGGTGGGGGAGTTCTACCTAATTGCTGTTAAACTCAAGGCGAGTGTTGACAGTCTTCTGTTTACCGACAGAGAACAGTACGCGCTCTCGTGCTCGTACCCACCGCGTGCTCCCGAGAAGTTGGCTCGGACAGCGCGAACGGGGCGCAGTATACGGGACGGCTGCCGCCGCCGGTAAAAGGCAGGGGTAACGATAATTAATGGACAAGATAGAGCGGCCGAGAACGTAAACTGCAAATATCGATCGGTGTTCGCGCGCGCGACGTCGCGTGCGGTGCGACGGCGGCGGCGGCGCTGGCAGGGTCTGGGCGCGTGGCGCGGGCGGCGCTCCGAGCGCGACGCGTGGTAAGGCCGGTGTGTGCGTGGAGGGGTTCGCCCGGCCGCTGGTGGGACCTGGGCGGCACAGGCGCTACGGTCTCGGCTCCAGTCGGCCGGCTGCTGCTGCTGCTGCGGACACGTGCAGCTAGCGGTGCCCTGCATTGCCCGCGCGTGTGGATACCGGAAGACCGCCGCCTGCGCGCGCGCTCCTACATGTCGGTCTCGGCGGCCGCTCTGCATTATCTTCTGCTGGCTGCACTGGAAGCCGGTGAGTCGACCTGGTTCATTCTTGTTTTTTTATTGCCTCGTTGTCCGGGAGTTGTCGCTTCGGAAAGACAACCGTATGATCAAGTTTGGTTTGTAATGATTGTTTCCAATCGCGTTCTTTCCTCCACAAAACGCGAAACCACTATGTGGACGAAAAAAATTGCTCCACCTCTCGGAAGATTTGTTCTTTATTTGTTGCGTATTGCTGTCCTAATTACTGTTGAACGTGTTCTAAATTTTTTTTATTTGCACTTTCTTTGAAATCTTACAACCGGACAGAGCTGGTTCTGAATCAATAGTTACGTTTCGTGTCGTTCACGAGTTGACATAACTTTACGTAAAGTGGCACCTGCGAACTTTTCCGAAATCGTGCACGTGGATCACACTGAACGATCCAGAAAGAAAACGCATTTGTATAGTTTATATTCGGGCAGCTTGTCTTGTCCTATCTTCGGGTCCAACAGACTAATCGACGAGTTCCAACAACAACGCGATGTTTGTTACTCCAGTGATTCTCGTGGCTTGTTGTTTATTCCGACATACGCGGCAGCGCATTGTATGCTTCTAGATTATTGACCGTTAACTTAGGTATGACGTGTCAAAGTTGGGCACGTCGGACTTGCGAATGAAGTGAGGTACTTTTGTTCGGTGTGGATCTATATAGGGTGTGGAAATTTCGCTCCTCGACAAGATGAAATGCTAAACGAAACTTAATACCTGAAAAAACCTGTAGCCATGAAACCAAACTCCTCATATGCATTTCCTTCGGACACACATATTTATTGCGATATTATTTAAGTAATTACCACATGAAAAAAACCTAATAATTTTATATTATGGACTGAGCGAAATCGAAAGTTTTTCGAAGATGATTATCGCGAAGTTTGCGTAGAGTTTGGAACAATTCATTCGTTTCTGAGAATAAAATATATATGACCACACAATAGTATTAAGTTTTACTTTTAACAATACTTTTCTTGCTGAGCCTTCCACGGTACTCCATATGGCCAACACATTGCCGATACACAGATCAAGAAGAACCTTTTCACTCGAACACTTGTTTCGTCGTGTTAATTATCATTTGGAGGAAAAAAAATTATATTCTTATGTTCGACGACCTTCAGCAGCCAAGACATCAGTGCCCCATGACTAAGGAATGTAAAAAGCAGGCTGGCGACTTCTTGTCAACACACGTAATTTCCACTTGAAGGCATTCGTTTTGACAGCTTGTGTTAATCGTCATGTTTGGTTTCTACGCATTAATTCTCGCGCTTTTCTAAAATTACCACGGAGGGAGATTTACTGCCATTGACTGGTATGTCTCTTGTATTTGCTAAACGTATAGTGTCGAAAATCTAAGAATTCAAACGCGCTCGCCAAAAGCGTAGGAACATTAGTTCGAGCAATAAAGGAGGTTTTAACACGATCGTTTTGTTCGCGCTTTCGAGCAATGTTTTTCGTTCGTTTGACCCCTGAGACGAAATTTTAAAAAAGAACGAGAAAAAGAGCAATGAAAGGAACAAACATAGAAAAAGACAGATTTTATGTTAACCCACCACCCCAGCCACCATTTCATGTTTTACTGAGTTGCAGGCAGTTGGCACCATGAGCAATCGCCACATGGCCTCGTGTTTTAAGTATTAAGTGTATAACCAAGAAACATATCCCATTCCTGCTGTTTGTCTTATCGTTTCGGGCTTCGTCTCGTCGACACGTGCTTCGGCTCATAATCTGAAATTTTGTTAGCGTGCTTTAGCCTACGCGTTGGTTTCCATCACGCAGTTCGGCTATCTGTGCAGCTCGGTGTCATCTACACTCTAAGCAATATGGAGCATCTGCTGACCCGCAGAACAACTTGAGAGAGCCAGTCACTGCGATCGACGGAGGGATGCTCGGCAAACGACGAAAATAATAATGTATTTCAGAAAAAAAAAGGACTGCCTCGTGGCATTTGAGCGTAACGTTTTTATTTATTTATTTATCAGTACTGCCAGCCCACTTTAAGGCCAAGGCAGGAGTGGGTGATACGTCGTCAATTGGCACACTTACATCTGAATAGCATACAAACAACATATTGAAAACAATAAAAGTATATTCCTATACAATATATGCTTCAAACCTTAACCCCCATTTTTTTACCTTTGACATAGTGACATACATATAAAATAACAAGCCTCACACATCTGCTTTTATTAAACTTTATAATTAAACAGTAATCGAAAACATTCTTAGCACTGATAAATGATCTTTATAGATTTTTTGTAAGGAGAAAATGAATCAATGTCAAGAACATCACCGGGAAGGCTGTTCCTTAAATCAATTGTATGCACAAAAAAAGACTGTTTAAAACTATTTATTCGGGCATTAATGTGAGCTACGGTTTTTGGATGCTGCAAACGTTCGAAGTAAAAGTCTATTGGTTTTAAATATTTCGAGCTATACATTTTTATGCTGTTTTTGAAAATCTGCATGAACAGCTTGACCCGTTGGCACGCTCTTCTGATTACCAGATGATTTATATTTGCTCTCGTATTAATTCCCGAGACAGACATGGTTCGTCTGAAATCCCCCAAAAATTACACTCACCACTAGTGGTTAAGCATCTTCGAGTTCTTTTACCAGGAAGTTCTGCCATGGGGCCCACTCTGCAGACGCGTATTCTAAGGCAGGTCTAATAATTGATTTCTATGCAGATATTTTAACAGAAGAATGTTTGCCAAGCGTTCTTCTCAGGTACAACAATTTGTTTGTTCCACGCTTCTTAACATACGCCATATGGTTTTTCTACACTAAGTCACTCGATAAAATCACTGCCAAATATTTATAACTGTCAACTTTCGTCAGCTGTACGCCGTCAATTTCATAACCGAATTGTAAGCATTATTTTTGTTGAAATATGCATGATCTGACTTTTACTGATATGAACCTTCGTGTTATTTTCATGACACAAAGACGCGGTACTAGAAAACACATCCCTCACTTTTATTTGGTCCTGTATTGTAGAAACTGGAGTGTAAATAACGCAGTCATCGGCAAACACTCTTAGCTTAATAGGACCATTAGTGGTGGATTAAAACAAGCTGTTAACATAGGCCAAAAAAGCAAGGACCCCAGGATGGAACCTTGGGGTGCTCAGAAATAAATATTGAATAATCCTGAAAAGGTACCATCTACATTCACGAGCTGTTGGCGGTTTCAAAGGTATGCATTAAACCATCAATTCAGACATGAGGGAAATCCGAGGTTTATTAATGTCTTAATTAGTCTATGATGAGGTACTCGGTCGAGCGCCTTCCACAGGTCATTGAACACCGCATCAACCTGCATGAGGATATTAACGTGAGTGGATAATTCAATATAAAATTCAATTAACTGGGTTACCGTTGACTGACCGCTGCGGAAATCATGCTAGTCAGGGCTTAGAGTATTGTGGAGTTCTAGGAAAGAAACGAGTCTTTTAGTTATCTTGCATTCCAGTAATTTGCAGGCCGTGCGCGTCATGGATATAGGGCGATAACTATCTATTCAGTCACTTCTGCCAGACTTATTTACAGGGACAATCCTAGCGACTAGTGAGTCATTCGGCGATGCTGCATCTTTGATTGGTATAGAAAATGTATGTGGAAAGTATTTGGCCCCCATTTCGCATATCTATTAAGAAGGCATTCGGCAAAGCATCTGGTCCTGAGGATTTTGTTTCGACGAGTGAAAGGGGCAGTGAAACAATATCCTCCTCCAATACGAGACTGCTCGTCACATCAAGAGATAGAATAATAACACGCTGACTTAACTCTCTTGTTAACACAGACTGAAAAAACAAATTGTTGAATTTAACTGCAATTATTGCCTCGTCACTCACTAAGTTGCCGTCGATGCATGTCAGTTCGATGTCACTTTTTGTTGGTGACCGGCTACGCCAAAACCTTTCGGGTCAGATAATAAATATTCAGGTAATGTCCTTGTGTAGTATGTTTCTTTAGCCAACTTTATTAGGCTTTTTAGGTTCCCAGCCTCCTGATTTACATCATTAGAACGGCGCTTGCGAAGCCTTTTCAACTTCCGTTTGGCGTGCGCAAGTTGAAGTAACACTCGAGGTAACACTCGTGGTCCAGTTTTTTCCATTTTTTGCTCTAAACTTTTCGTGCGCTGTAGCAGTATTTGGACATTAGCTCCGATATGTAATAAAATCTCATGACTAGTTGGCCCTGGGTTCGACTGAACGTCCCCACACACCAAACACATTGTCGCACATGCACAGCTCTTCACCAGAATCATACAACACCGTTGGCTCGGGAAACAAATATGAAATAACTGATTATAAGCGATTTCCCATTTTTCCACCTAACCTGGTAAAAAAGGATCGCCCGTTTAGCCATATTGTCCTTCCGGTGAGTGCCCAGCCCAGTGGCGCAGGTCCCGTCCGCCTTAGACTTATAAGCCGCGGTTCCAGCGCCATTGTCGATGTAGCTCTTCCGAAAGGCACCTCGCCCAAGTTCAGCACGTGTCGTCGATTTAGATACGATGTACGGTCATATATATCGCTTGCGCCGCTCCTTTGCGGCAGCTCTTCACGGTTCTGTCTGGATGATTATCAAGAGGGCCGGATTCCGTGCAGAATAACGACGCAATCATGACCTGGTGAAAACAATTCGGCGGTTTAGCCATTTTGCTTTGTCCGGAGTGCCGATCCCACTGCCGTGTTCAACGTGCTCAGTAAGACAGCGCATACCATTTTGAGGGGACTAAACTAAATTATCAGCACTGCCTTTCACCTAGCGCCCACCGTAGGTCGCACCGATTCGCTTTCGGAAGTGTATTGCGGGAGAGCAGATGCTCCCATATTGCTTAGAATGCTCTGCGCACACTCTCAACGAGAGCGTAAGAAACACAGGTCGTTGCTTCTTATGTTCACTGCTCTTCCTTTCTCATTCACACTTCAGCGTTCCCTTTGGTTATCGTCGTAACCTCATTCGCTGCGAAGCGATGTACTGAGATGCTTAGATTCGTCACGCACTGTGTTATTTAAGCCGCCAGCTATTATATAGCCTGTTATGCCCGGTGCGGCCACTTTGGCGTTGCCATAGGCTGCGTTTAAATGGATGCGTTTATATGGATGCGACCGAGACCGTAATCAGTCGAAAAGGGAGGAGTCAGTTCACGCGCACCCAATACGTTTATTTTTTTTTTTACTTGTGCCCAATTATGATTGTTAAATATCGACTCGATGCTCTAGCATGCGCTACGTTTACATGAATGCAACCGAGACAAGAGTCTATCGAATCTAACAGAGACAAACCAAGCGCAACTACTTTATTTCTCTTGTCTTCTTGTGCCTAAATATAGTGACGAAATTTCATCTCAATGCTTTGTTACAGGCTGTGCTTACATAGATGCGGCCGAAACCGGAGTCCATCGAATTTGAAAGAGATCAATTACTCGTACTCAATACGTGTCTCTTGTCCGCTTGTGTCCAACCACAGTCGTAAAATATCACCTTGGTGCTCTGTTGTATGATGCGTTTACATGGAAGCGACCAAGACCGGAGTCCATCGAATCTAAAGGAGATCAATCACTCGTACCCAATACGTTCCTCTTCTCCGCTTGTGTTCAACCACATTCGTCAAGTCTCAACTTGGTGCTCTGTCGTAGGCCAGGTTTACGTAGACGCGTCCAAGACCGGAGTCCATGGAATCTAAAGAAGATCAATCACTCGTACAAAATACGTGTCTCTACTCCGCTTGTGTTCAACAACATTTGTCAAATCTCACCTTGGTGCTCTTGTCGTAGGCTGCGTTTACATGGGTCCGTCCAAGACCGGAGTCTATGGAATCTAAAGGAGATCAAACACTCGTACCCAATACGTGTCTCTTCTCCGCTTGTGTTCAACAACATTTGTCAAATCTCACCTTGGTGCTCTGTCGTAGGCTGCGTTTACATGGATGCGTCCGAGACCGGAGTCCATCGAATCTAAAGAAGATCAATCATTCGTACCCAATACGTTTCGCTTCTCCGCTTGTGTTCCACCACATTCGTCAAATCTCAACTTGGTGCTCTGTCGCAGACCGGGTTTACATGGGTGCGTCCAAGACCGGAGTCCATGGAATCTAAAGGAGATCAATCACTCGTACCCAATACGTTTCTCTTGCCCGCTTGTGTTCAACCAAATTCGTCAAATTTCACCTTGGTGCTCTGTCGTAGGCTGCGTTTACATGGGTGCGTCCAAGACCGGAGTCCATGGAATCTAAAGGAGATCAATCACTCGTAACCATTACGTTTCTCTTGTCCGCTTGTGTTCAACCACTTTCGTCAAATCTCACCTTGGTGCTCTGTCGTAGGCTGCGTTTACATGAATGCGTCCAAGACCGGAGGCCATGGAAAAATAAAGAAGATCAATCACTCGTACCCAATACGTTTCTCTTGTCCGCTTGTGTTCAACAACATTCGTCAAATCTCACCTTGGTGCTCTGTCGTAGGCTGTGTTTACATGGATGCGTCCAAGACCGGAGTCCATTGAATCTAAAGAAGATCAGTCATTCGTACCCAATACGTTTCACTTCTCCACTTGTATTCCACCACATTCGTCAAATCTCAACTTGGTGCTCTGTCGCAGACCGGGTTTACATGGGTGCGTCCAAGACCAGAGTCCATGGAATCTAAAGGAGATCGATCCCTCGAACCCATTACGTTTCTCTTGTCCGCTTGTGTTCAACCACTTTCGTCAAATCTCACCTTGGTGCTCTGTCGTAGGCTGCGTTTACATGAATGCGTCCAAGACCTGAGGCCATGGAAAAATAAAGGAGATCAATCACTCGTACCCAATACGTTTCTCTTGTCCGCTTGTGTTCAACAACATTCGTCAAATCTCACCTTGGTGCTCTGTCGTAGGCTGCGTTTACATGGATGCGTCCAAGACCGGAGTCCATCGAATCTAAAGAAGATCAGTCATTCGTACCCAATACGTTTCGCTTCTCCGCTTGTGTTCCACCACATTCGTCAAATCTCAACTTGGTGCTCTGTCGCAGACCGGGTTTACATGGGTGCGTCCAAGACCGGAGTCCATCGAATCTAAAGGAAGATCAGTCACTCGTACCCAATACGTTTCGCTTGTCCGCTTGTGTTCAACCACATTCGTCAAATCTCAACTTGGTGCTCTGTCGTAGGCCGGGTTTACATGGATGCGTCCAAGACCGGAGTCCATGGAATCTAAAGGAGATCAATCACTCGTACCCAATACGTTTCTCTTGTCCGCTTGTGTTCAACCAACATTCGTCAAATCTCACCTTGGTGCTCTGTCGTAGGCTGCGTTTACATGGATGCGTCCAAGACCGGAGTCCATGGAATCTAAAGAAGATCAATCACTCGTACCCAATACGTTTCTCTTTCCGCTTGTGTTCCACCGCATTCGTCAAATCTCAACTTGGTGCTCTGTCGTAGGCCGGTTTACATGGTGCGTCCAAGACCGGAGTCCATGAATCTAAAGGAGATCAATCACTCACCCATTATTTCTCTTGTCCGCTTGTGTTCAACCACTTTCGTCAAATCTCACCTTGGTGCTCTGTCGTAGGCTGCGTTTACATGAATGCGTCCAAGACCGGAGGCCATGGAAAAATAAAGGAGATCAATCACTCGTACCCAATACGTTTCTCTTGTCCGCTTGTGTTCAACAACATTCGTCAAATCTCACCTTGGTGCTCTGTCGTAGGCTGCGTTTACATGGATGCGTCCAAGACCGGAGTCCATCGAATCTAAAGAAGATCAATCATTCGTACCCAATGCGCTTCGCTTCTCCGCTTGTGTTCCACCACATTCGTCAAATCTCAACTTGGTGCTCTGTCGCAGACCGGGTTTACATGGGTGCGTCCAAGACCGGAGTCCATGGAATCTAAAGGAGATCAATCACTCGTACCCATTACGTTTCTCTTGTCCGCTTGTGTTCAACCACTTTTGTCAAATCTCACCTTGGTGCTCTGTCGTAGGCTGCGTTTGCATGAATGCGTCCAAGACCTGAGGCCATGGAAAAATGAAGGAGATCAATCACTCGTACCCAATACGTTTCTCTTGTCCGCTTGTGTTCAACAACATTCGTCAAATCTCACCTTGGTGCTCTGTCGTAGGCTGCGTTTACATAGATGTGTCCAAGACCTGAGTCCATCGAATCTAAAGGAGATCAATCACTCGCACCCAATATGTTTCTCTTGTCCGCTTGTGTCCAACAATAGTCGTCAAATCTCACCCCGATGCTTTGTCATAAGCTGCGTTTACATGAATACGACCGAGACCGGAGTTCATCGAATATAAAGGAGATCAATCACTCGTACCCAATACGTTTGTCTTGTCCTCTTGCGCCCAATCACAATCGTGAAATATAATACCAATGCTCTGTCATAGACTGCGCTTACATGGATGCAACCAAGACCGCAGTTCGTGGAATCTCACAGAAACCAATCACACGCACCTAATCCGTTTTCCTTGTACGCTTGTGTCCAAAAACAGTCCTGAAATCTCATCTCAATTCCCTGTGATAGGCTGCGTTTACATGGATGCAACCGAGACCGGAGTCTATCGAATCTACACAAAGACCAATAAAGCGCACCTAATCAATTTCTCGTGTACGCCTGTGCCCCAAAACAGTCGTGAAATCTCATTTCAATTCCCTGCCATAGGCTGCATTTACACGGGTGTGACCGAGGCCGGAGTCTATCGAACCTAATAAAGACCAATCAAGCGCACCTAATCGGTTTCTCTTGTCCCCTTGCGCCCAATGACAACCGTGAAATTTATTCTCAATACTTTGCCATAGGCTTCCCTTACATGGATGCGACTAAGACTGACCTGAGTCCATCGAATCTAAAAGAGATCAATTACTCGTACCCAATACGTTTCTTTTGTCCGCTTGTGCTCAACCACAGTCGTGAAATCGCATCTTAATTCTCTTCCATAGAGTGCGTTTAAATGGATGCGACCGAAATCGGAATTCATCGAATGTAACAAAGACCAATCACACGCACCTAAGCCATTTCTCTTGTACGGCTATGCCCAGCCACTGTCGTCAAATATCATCTCGGTCCTCTGTCCTAGGTTGCGTTTATGACGAAACTGACTCTTCGAGTCTGAGAGACCACTCGCGTACCAATAGACCGATCTCACCAGCCAGTTTGACACGCCCCTGCCGATGCAGTCTTTCTGCACGTCGACACCCTGAGCCTGCGCGTGTGGAGCACGAGACCACGGCCTCGCATGCACGGCCGTCGACCCTGAACTAAAGTTATGGCGGTGTCACGCATGCCCAACGCTTAGTAGTCGTCATTCGTTCGCTTTCCACTGCCCTATCACAGTCAATAAATCTCGACTCGATGTTTTATCATAGGCTTCGTTTACGGAAATACACCCGAGACCTGAGTCCATCGAATCTAGAAGATCAATCGCCCGCAGCCAATGCGTTTTTTTCCCGCTTGTGCCCAATCACATTTGTGAAATCTTAACTCCATGATCTCTTCTAGGCTGAGATTTCATTGATGCCACCGACACCGGACTCCATTGTGTCTAGAAGAATCCAATCACGGTCACGCAACCTTTCTCTCTTTTCCCTGTTTGCCAAGTCATAGTCGAAAAATCTCAACTAGATCCTCAAGGGTTGCATTCATGCAATCGCAGACATATACGACATTACGTCCTACTGCACGAAACGTCTACCTACGCAACCTGCCAAGACGGCACAGGTATGGCGAAAACCCGGAGCGCTGTAAGACAGGGTTGCTTCAAAGCAGTGAGGTGGTCAATGCCTCTGTATAACGCCCACTGTATTGAACGTGTTTGTGGCAAATGATCTTCGTGTCGTTTAGGGGGCGGGGGGGGGGGGGCGGGGCTAATGAGGCGTCCTTGCTCTTGTTTGCAGCAACATGCAGTTTCTCAATTTCTGATTGCGCCGTGGCGTATTGCTGAGGCCGGCTTCAGACGCGGTAATTTTTCCAGCCATGTCGGCGTTTCTTACGAGTTGTTCTCTATAAATATTTGCGCAACAACTCGAACTGCTTTGGGTTGCGTTCGGCTCGAAATGGGCGAGGAAGTCCAACAACTCGAAGAGATTCGAAGCGGCAGTAGCCATTTAGAGACGTTGTATTTCTACGTGATCTCGCCTATGCTGTGAATCATATTAACTGAACATTTGATTTGACTAGTTCTTGTTTGAGATGAATTGTTTTTTTACTAAATAGTTTTAGGGTGGACAGATAGTATACTTAATCGTCATTTAGAGGTATATAAAACAAACTTTATTACCGTAAAAGTTGGCGTTTAAATAGGGGGAAAAAGGACAATTTTAGTAAAGATACTCTCAAAACGTAGCAACGGTTGAATGGAATCTCAATACTGACTTCGACTGGAAGCAGCGTGATATCTCCGTGATCAGTGGCATTCTTACCGGTGGCTTCACTGCTCCCGTAAAACATTCCTAAATCGTGTAAATTGTTTTTAATACTGTGGTTGTAAAATTTTAATGTCCATTCGTCTTAATGCGCTGCTACCAGCCCTTGAGTCAAACTGTAGTCGACTGACCGTTTAGCCTTCAAGTCTTAAAACCCTGTTTCTTTTCAATGTCATCAGCTTAAAACCGGTTGGAAATGCCGTATGAAATGCTTTCCAGAACAACACGTTTCTCTCGCTTCAAGTTCGATACATTTCTTAGTGCCAGGTACCAATATACAATTGACCTGGGCTTCAAGACCAAAATAATTAAATCAGAATATTGTAAGGTAGAGAAAGGCAATGCTTACAGAGGGGCTCACAACTTCATAATCTGAAACGAGAGCATAATGAACAGAGAAAGACCGGCACTCGTGCCGGTGCGGTTTTGATCTAGTTACTTCCAAACACACGCAAGTTTCTAAAAAAAAGACACTGTAGACAAACATCGCTGCTAAATCCTTGCTCGGGTGGGCAACAAAATATTTGTCCAATTAAAAATGAACGCCTTATTTCACATAAGGTGTAACGGAAGTTTTTTTCCTATTTACATTTTACGCGAGACTATTTGATATTAGATAACTCTCGTGATTATCCCTTTTGGTTCCGGGGAAATAAGACAAAGCTAAATAAGAAAATATTCTCGACGGAATCGAACTTATTCTGCCATCCTGCTGGTAACATAACTGAGAGTTAAGGTATTTTACAATTCACGCCTTGTCTAATGCATAGCGTTGGACTATGTTCGCGTGCTATAGACAGACGAGCGTCAATGGACAGAGCCAAAGAAGGTAATTAAGATTGTTTTTGTGTTCTACAGTGAGTATTTAGTAGTATATTATAGTTATAAATTTCAAGTTACTCGAGGACTGTGCTTAGTGGCCACACCAAAAGATGAGAAAGAGAATAAACGGATGTTCGTCTGGTGCGCCTCTCGAGTCCGCGCGCAGACTATATGGAGGTCAAGATGTACCAGACATACGCTATGAAAAACTCCGTACACTATAAGTAAACCCATTGTCTTCTCTTACGGAACAAAAAGTACGCTTGAAGTATATGTTTAATATACTTTCATTATGTGAGGCACGTGTTCAATATCCTTCTAGATATTACTACAAGAGCACACTCCGGTAGGCATTGCTCATTTAGATGGAGATCTACAATGGTGGGGATTACACACAGCATACCCGGTTCTGCAACACAAGCTTCCGCTTCACGGAACTGAGTCGGGCTAACAGGCTTGCTCACCGATTCCTCTTCTTTTTGTTATCCGGTACGGTTATCTAACCGTCGGTCTGCTTAAACTTCCTATCGTCCCCACGCGAAGCGAACCATTTCCTTTGCCCGAAGAAGGCCACGGCGACTACGCGAACACCGGCGTCGTCGGTCCACCGAGCAAACTTTGCCGGTACGGACAGGAAGCGGGCGGCGGGGCGGCGGGGCGGGGAAGCGCTCGGTGCGCCGAGCGTCGTCGGCACGCGAGGCGATGCGACCATCGATCATCGCGGGAATGGCTCGGGGCCCGCTCGGCTTCGGCTGTCCGTCAAGACGCCGCGGGGTTAAGACGGATTTCCTGGCAGGAAGTATCGCGTCAGGGTCTCGGCTGTTGTTCCTCGCCCCGACGGCCAGATCGCCCGCGCGGACCCCGGAGAGCGATTAGAAAACGCGGGACATTGCTCTGTCGTCGTCGCAGCGGAGCCTCGAAGCCGAGGTCGTACGCTGCAGGCCCTAAACAAAGTTATCAGCTCAGTTCAATTCCTCGCAGAACGAGGAGACGGTTGATCACCATGAGCAAAAAAAAAAAGACCCCTGCGAATGACGACGCTCAGCATACGATTAGATTACGATTAGATATGAAAAAGCTCTGTCCGTAGGGACCACGAGCGAGTGAAGCGTCGTTCCTATTATCCACGCGCACATCGCACTTTGTTGTCCCAATCGTATTCCAAGCTCCTGCATTTGCTGGGGTTCTTACATTGTTCACCGCGATTGGCTGTCTCCAAGTTCGCTCTGAAGGTAAACTCAAAATACTTTTTTTTCTTTTTTAAAGTGCAGCGAGAATGGCGAGCCGCTGAGATCAATCAATAGACCATTTGCTGTCTTACCCAAGCATGAAGGAGAATGCAGGGATTGGTGTTCCACGCGCCACACGCGCACGCCTTTCCTGTATAAAAGATTCGAAGTAAATAACCAAACGAAAGCATTGACGAACGCGCCTGCAAGATGCCATTTGTTTTGGGTATTTGCTTTGGAAAAGTTACTACTGCTGAGGCCAGCACGTGCGGCGCGTGGAACACCAATCCCTGCATTCTCCTTGATGCTTGGGTAAGACAGCAAATGGTCTATTGCATGACTGATCAGGTCAAGATCACAATGGTGCCTGGAGCGCGTCTCCGACTCGTGTGTTTATCGTCAATGGGAAGTGGAGCAGCGAAAGCGTCGCCGCTCCAGCTCCCATTGTCCAAACTCCCTCAATAAACGGCTCCGGCCGATACCACCTATAGAAGACCAGGCTTGCGCCTCCAGCGGGTGGAGCGGCGTAAGCGTCGCCGCCGCCAGCGCGGCATATTCCCCCGTGATGAACTTGCGAATTAAAAATAAGCTGGGATGACCTTGAAAAATTAGCATAGTGCGGCGCAGGTTTTTATTGTGTTTTGTTTTTGGATGATGCTGAAGGTACATATGAATGTATAATTTAAACAGATTCGTTAAAGAGCGGAGTTTCAAGATGCTGAGTGGGTTCACTGGGCCAAGAAAGGTGACATTGACGAGACAAATTTCCGGAAACATGAATCTACACTGCGAACGTGGGGTGCGCGTTCGGAGTATAGAATCGAAACTTCCACGGATCCGAATCCGCAGTTTTATCGTCCACCTCGTCGTGGTCACGCGAGCAACGCAGCAGCCGCGAGTGCAATCAAAAGAAAGATTGAGTGCGTTCTAAATGTCGCAGTGACGACAACGTCACGTGCGTTGCCCTTTAAGTTACTGCGAGTCGTAAATTTCAACTCTAGCGTTCTGAAATGACACACTTGAGTGCATCCTTACCCATAAATTGTGAATAGAGTAGTCTTTGTTTAGCTCATCGCCTCCGCGAGGGGAATATTTTTGACTTGCGGTTGGTCGCAAGAGCTGTCGCTTATAGCGCCAAACGTCACTGAAACAATTTCGGCCAATGACGTGCCCTTTTTTACGATGTAATCTCACCAATTCATGAACAAACTCTCTACATATCCGATCGCACGCGATCATTGCCTTTCGCTGTGATTGGGCTGCGCGTGCACGCTCCCGGCTCACGATGACACCGGAGCGGTGTCGTAGGTAGAAAGAAATGGCATGTATGCCACCGCATTTAATTCGCTAACATGTGCTCCTTCCATAGCTCGTATACGTTGGTATA